>APFE030251417.1:229472-269886 GCA_000404065.3 Pinus taeda
CTAAGTACATCGTTAAATTTCATAATTATCATCTTGAGTCTTAATCCCTCGTCATATATTCTTCCTTCCCAAAGGAAATTTTGGTGAAATTCATTACTAATGATACCATCATTATTTAAATCATCTATCTCAAAATTAAAATGCCTTGATTTTACATCCATTTACTGTTTGGCTCACTGATTCCAATATCGCTATATGCATATGATCGATGTTGACTTATTTAACAATTAGTACTTCAAAGAATTATTTTCTTATCTCATCGAGTTCGTCACGTTCGATACCAGTTGATTGCTTAATCATAAATTGACCCCTTCCTCTAGTTGGGCAAAAGACTCTTTCTTATTAAATAGTATCCTTATTCAAGTTGGGCAACATTCCTTCCTATATCTTCCAAGTTATCATTACTTGGTCATGATGTAACTTTATACATTACTCTTCCCAACTTGGGTAATACCTGAAAAATAAATTCAATAAGATATATGTAATCCACTTATCCACATAATAAAATTACCTGACCATACGTCTTGTTGTCCATAATTCATTCATATAGTGAGTCACCTATGGAAAACTTTACAATGTGGCTCTCCCATTAGAGGGAAAATTGTTATAGATGTCGTCATGTACACACTTATCCTTTCCCATCATTTTATCATACCGTCCAAGTTCTGTAAAATTATTACCATAATTATTCAACTTCATTGGTTGATTGCCAATATTTCTTCTTTAGGTGCATCATCCTTAGATAGACCTTACAGTGATTCCTTTAGAATACCAAGTTACCAAATTCTTCCACTATTTTCAAAATACCATAATACTCTTCTTTTATGCTCCAAAATAGGTTGTTTCTTCTTACTAATTTATTATCTTTGTTGTGATATTTCTTCTTTATGACCTTAAATATTTGACCCAAGCTGGCCATAATCATGTGAACTATCATTAGTTACCAAAAATTGCAAGTTTCCTCTTCCCATTTCTCTTTAGACAACTTTAACCATTACGAACGTCATGTAACATTATACTCAACATCTGAACTTTAATCCAAATCTGTATGGTTTTCCACTGAGACTAAATATACCATCATGTAGCTTGATGATGTTCAATTTTCAAATGATATGAGTAGTAAATGAGCAGATACATGTAATTTGAATGGCAATTGGAATGCAAAATTAAATTTACTAGAAGATCATATTGAGAGAGTTGTATTCTTGCAATAATGGACCAGAGAAATGCCAAGCAACTGCTATTGCTAAAGGGCTGTAATCGAACAAATAATTAGTGAATAATATGATCAACATTCACAGAATGTTATTTCGGTGTTTTTAGATCAGACTGAACCATAGATGCAGGTGAAAAATGATCACTAAAGGTAAGTGCTATTTAAATGGTGTTTGTAAAGTGAACTAGTGGTGAGTAACACCAGCATGCCAGTATACCATATCAAGATTATAGGATTACATACTTTTCCAATGAATTACTGAATCAAAAAAAATTATGTCATACCATATAATGAGATATTAATGTAAACAGAGAACCAAAGAATCTGCATGAGAAAGCAATGAGGAACTAATGAATGCACCAGACTTTAAGTTATACTAACATTATTCTGTTGTCAAGAATCCGACTGTTGTAGCTTATTGCTAAGAATATATCTGTCCTTAGATACCAAATTGGATAGCTAATTAAAGAAAAACTGCAATGTGATGTGAGTCACTAGATGATCCAATCCATCCACTAATTCACCTTCCAAATGATCATTGAATGCAAGATAAGGAGTACTAATGATCTAGAGTCTATCAATCACAGAGATGTGGTTCAATATCCACCAAAAGTCGAAGAAGTGCTTCGAGTCTCATGACTAAAGAATCTTTTTCCTATTACAAGATTATCATCAATCCTATGGAAAGTATATTATCTACAAAGTGGATGCCTTTTAAGTAGTTAAGACCCATGAAGACACTGGTCATGAATAGTCCTCATGACTGGACAACATAATTTCATAGTGGAGTTTTCTGGATAACCCACGTAAACCTTTTTATGAAGAAAGACTAGTACTATCGGATGATTTATTATATGCTTTGAACAAAGTCGTATGACCAAGCACAAAGTAAAACTAAAGTGGCATTTTCCTTTTAATCACATTCATTTACTATTTTCATGTCATGTGTTAATCTATGACAGTATAAAAGTTGTATTGATGTTTAGTTCAGTAAATTAATATGATTTATGGTGAAGTAATTTTAATATGATAAATATGTCATAAAATTTATGAATCAAGCATAAAAATATCCCACACCATATTGAAAAGACAGTGCCACCCGACCCAGAACCGGATCGGATGACGGGGAAGGTTATTCCTCCCCAACACAAAAAAAATAATCATTTTATTAATTATATGGTCTGCCTGCAAGCGCACCTGCGAAGGCAACACCATCCCTCAGATTACAATACATTTTACGCATAATAATTTCTCGGATAAGACATAAAATTGCTTGCATAAGACATTAGACATAAGATTGTAAGCTTGCGGTCGTGGCTATGCGTACAATGTCGAGAAATCTGCACACACAATAGATCATTAGGACCACTTACACAATCAATAGTACCATTTCCTCATCCAAGGTAGGTAATTCTTTAACACGAAAAATCATAAGTTTCTTATTGACTAATCCCGCTAGGGAGTAATGAGAACCATTCATTTAGGTTATGTTTTTCAATTTATTCTGAGAATAGTCTTCTTTAAGTGCAAAACAATTCAGGCATAGATTAGAGACTATAGATTAGAGATGTGTTGGTAGTCACCAATAAGTTCTTTTCCCATGACTAGACTTGTACTAAACTTGTTTTTATATATACTTCGAAATTTGTGATAAATTATGCTTTAAGTATTATACTTCAATTGAGTAACTAAATTTGTTATAGCTTTTGGCATAAAAGAAGAGACAACCTGGTCACAGCCCTTGTCTCCAATGATGACAAAAAAAAGGGATTAGACTAAAGCCATTGGACCTTGACTAGTATTATTTTATTTATGAGATTACTATTATCCTAAATTTTTCATAGTTCTATTCCAAAATGACCTTTAAGAGGCTGCTCAAGTAAAAGACTACCTACTATTTATTTCACAGCCAATTTTGTTGCGGTTACTATTTCCAACATATCAAGTAAAACCATAACTTCAATTGAATAATGAATGACCACACATTATTGTTTCTTAGTTGTAAAGCACAGTTTTATAAAAACATTTGAAGGGCGGAATATCATATTTAATTGCAGTGAAATCTGAACAATCTTAAGAAAACAGCAACAACAATACAATGTAAATCTAGAGGAAATTTTTATTGAACCATCTCATGATATGTATCATATGTTTTCAAGGTTGTGGATGAAATTTTGAAGTTAGGGAAAAGAGTTATATGAACTTCAAGGAGACCCACAAGGAAGTCAAAGGTTAAATGAGAAGATAAAAGTCTAGTGAGACAAAATATAAGCTCCTAAAGCTCAATTCCAATAAAGGTATACCACACAAGAGGACAAATATAATTGCCATGTTAACAAGATTTAGAGTTGACAAGTGAAGTGATTTGCACCAAGACCAAGGTCATTAAGAGGATAGAAATGCCTTCAGAGATTTGCTTTCAAATTATTAAAATGCAATTAAAGACCACACATATATTGAAATACTTGTGCATAACTAATCTCCAGTGCAGTCAGCTACCTGAAAATCCCTATTGCTAATTGTGTCACCCCGGCATTCTGCTGATTGCCCAGACAATATTCAGATTTTGATTTAAATTGTTATTGGGAAAGAATTTATTGTGGCTACTCAGTCAAAGAGATGAAGTGACAAAGGAGGTTATTGTCAACACCTTTGGTGTTGCAATCATCTCGCTGTGAAAAACTGATTGCAGAGACAACAGAGCATAGATAGTTCCTAATGATCAATTACAGTTAGTTTGTAATAATGTACACTAAAAAAAAACTTTCCAATAGTACAAAAGTTTGTTTCGATAGACCAGATTGATGACCAAATCGGTATAATAGTTGCATGGCCAAGCCTGAGCTTATGGCCACTGCCTTGACAAGCTCCCTTTATTTGGATATACTGCAATCAATAAGATATGAATAATAGAAGTTTAGCACTGCTAGAGTTATTTGACATTTGCAGCATCAAGTTGAGTCAATCTGTAATTTCTTAACAAGTCTGGAGGAAGATCAAGAAGAGGTGTGTGCACAGTGTAGCACCAACAGGAAATTCTTCATAAAATTTGTCAATCATAGAGTCAATAGCACAAACCTACCTTAATATAAAGATGCATATTACTGAAAAGCATAAATCCTGAACCAAAAAGCACAATTACTAAAGCGTATGTCTTTCATCTAAACAAAGTAGTGACAACTTCAGCTGTGCTTTCCATATCAGATATTGTAACTTACAAGAAAGAAATGACTTTCTTTTAATTTATTAATTTAATGCTCCAAGATCCTAAGCATGCACAAGATCCAGTATACAATATATTGTAATTACGAAATATATGTATATAACAAACCGGAAACCGAGCTACATTCTAGCGTCAATAACTCAGTTGTTCGCTACACAATTATTACTAGGATAACTAATTTATTAGCATGCATTTGGACTGTATATAGGATTGAAATTGAAGCATCAAACACTGTATCCAGTTGTTACATGAATATTACAAAGACAAACAAATTTACCTAGCATTTACCACATAAAATGCTCGAAGTTGATAGCTGCGTACAAGCGTTACAATAACGATTGACATATCTGGTTATTGACGATCAAACAAAATGCTTGGAAATACCGAGAAATCCCACATGTAAAGATTGGAACATGGATATTAATGACAATAGCTTAAGATGCTCGGATATTCAGTATTTAGGAAAAATTTAGGAAAAACAGATAACCAATTTAGAAAATCTAGCTTTTAAAAGCCAACTTGTCTTTTGATACTTATCGGAAAGAGATTCCAATAGGAAGTACCAGAAAAAGAAGTAACAGACTTTGCCAACAAACTTTTGCTTACAGAAATCACTGAGAATAATTGTGTTCGTATAAGATATTTCAAACCCTGATCTTACCCTATAACTCAGGTAAGGTTATCACTTGCCTTTTATATATGATCATTATCAGTTTGGAAACCTAACATTTTCTGCTACTGGGTTCACATTTAAGATTTAAAAATCATACATCAGTGCTGCTACGTGCATACCGCTAAAGTTCCATGGTCGAGAGGTATTGGTGAATGGAATTCTCTTGGCATGAATTAAACTTTTATGCAATAAAATCTAAACATTAACGCGTAATAAATATTTGATGTTGGACTTTGATCGACCATTCTCCTGGCATGTCAACGCTCCAAAACGTAACATTTCTAGATGCAACGAATTAGTATATATTGGCAATAACGCCTCAACATTTGACCAGTGCATACAATTCAGAATTTGGTGCTTTTCATTATAATTAAAAACTAAATTTGAAAATTTTACTAATAAATATTAATTTTTAAAATAAAATTGTTATTTAAAATCGGGAAAATCTACAAGATTTTCTACGGAAATAACATCTTCTAGCTTCATCGAGCTCAATAAATTGGTTGATCCTATTAGGTGGAGCTTCTAAAACAATAAAAAAATGTTGCATAATTCTGTATAATGGGAGAAAAATCATTTTTCAATACATAATTTGACAAATCACCAACAATAAAGGAATCTTTTATAAAATATGGATGGTAAGACAAATGAGCAGAGTTTCATTCGGCTGTGATATGCATCGATTGGATTTTGCGACAGAAACAGAATGACATTATGGCATTGACGCAAGAAATTCATAAAACGGGGTTTATTCTCACAGAAATGAAATTTCGACATCACTATCAGAAAGCGTGGCTCGTTCGAAAGAGTTGAAACTCTATCCGTTGAAAAACCAAGGAAAAGCATGCGCAGCACCAAAAGAGCATGGAATAAAAAAGGGTTTTGTCAACCATCAAAAGGGTTGGTATAACAACTGTGGTTGCCAAAGAGGACTTGAGATCGGATGAGGGAAAATGAACTTAAATGAAACACGACATAAATCCTAAATCCAAATCCTCGCTTGGTTAAGGAAGGAAGGCAGGCTTGTAGAAGGAAGAATTCAGAGCCCTTTAGCGTCGGTGAAGGGAAAATATGAAGCAGGTGTGCAAGCCGCCTCCGTCACAGCTACTGTGAATGTTGGACATCTAAAGCGGAAGGCCACATGCACCAATTCAACATTTGCTCATGGCCCCAGCCTCGATGGCATCACTCTAGGGATTGAAAAAACCAGGCTTCTTCATGATAGACTATGATCTGCCCAGGAAGGCGTGGAATGGACTAGAGACTCGAAAATTGCAGGGTCTTTTAAGGTTTCAGCATCAATGAATATGAACACACAGACGAAATCTCCGAAGTTGATTGTAGAGAGGCATGCGTGGGAGTGCATAATTGAAAGCCAATATTCAATGATAAATATATTTTTTTCTATCTATGCTAAAATCGTAGATAAATGAATCTAATTCCAAATCCAAAGTGAATACAGGCAGAAACATAATCATCAAAACCAATCAAAATATAACTATGCAGTAAGTATGCATTGAATAAAGAAAATTTACGACATAGTGAGTGTTTGAAAAAAAATTATGCTACCTCCTGGAAGTAATCAACCTGTAACTTTAAAACAAGTCAAGTTAAAAATTCCAACAAAGTAAATTTTCGGATGCCCATAGGCCCTAAGGGATCTGATACCATATGTAACAGCACAAAGTAAAACTAAAATTAATGTCTTAATGGAAAACAAATTCTTACAAATAAACTTACCTATATTACCTGTACTTGCAGCATGCGAAGTGATCACAAGATTTTGGGGACGACTCTCCTCCCAACTGTAGGCTCAATTGTGCAGGATTCTGCTACAACCGGCCACCCCCGAGCCCTCAATCAACGACTACTGCCAGTGCTCCTAAGTCTTCGTATACCATTCTCCCAAGAGAATGAAAGATAGAATAACGGAATGATGGAATGCAAGAATGCCTCTCATCTTCCTCACCATCTATTAAATAGAACAACATTGGATGGGGAACCACATGCACACACTCCATGTGTCTACATGCAACTTGATTTTTAGCCTTCTTGTTTTATTTTTTACTTTTCTTTTGATTTTTAGCTTTCTTGTTTTATTTTCTTCTTTTTGATAGATTTACTAATTCTTTTTTATTTATTACTATTTATTCTTATTTAGAGCTTTTAGTGTAGTTATTACTATTTTTGTTATTTTTATTTATTTTCTTGTAAATTTTTTAAATATCATTTATGATTTTATTTTTTATGTTTTTATTAATGATTTATTTATTATTATTATTTAGATTATTATTATTATTATTTATTTGTGTATTATTTATTATTTATATTTATATTAATTATTATTATATTATTATTTTTATCATTTATTATTTATTATTAAAGGGAGGGATATTACATGGATAGTGTTGTTAGTGCTTTTGAGCTAGATAGATAGCTTTGGTGTGAGTGTGACAAGTGTGGGATTGCTAATAGTTTATAAGAGGTTGTGGGGTGCCCTTAACTTTGTATTAAAGGTTGTGAGTGAGAGAGAGATATTTTTTGTTTGGGAGACCCATCCTTAAGAGTGAATGCTTGAAGAATCATACTAGTTGGACCCTCTAAGAAGGCTTGCGACGTCAAGACTTGGTTGTAAGATTTGCTCTTGATTTATTATTAATACAATCAATGATGATTTCCTATGTCTTGTATGTAATTTACTTGATAGCTCATGATTTCTTGACTTTATGAGTAAATAGATCATTGTTGTTCTCAGTTACATGTTCTGTTGTTTTCTTGTGGTGTTTAAAGTTGATTGCTCATTAAGGAGAAGGAAACGGAAGCCGCAGCAGCGCAATGGAACTTCATCAACCACCGGGTTGAGGTAGATCTCCAATGATGACTATTTAAGGGAATCAATTTTTGTTTTGTCTTTGTTGTGACTAGACCCACTCTAGGGCTAGAGGGGTTGTCTCTGTCCACAGAGGGAACACTTTCCTACTTGACAATTGATGAACTTTGTAGAAAATGGAAACATCAACCTCCCTTTCTTCCTTCTAAACAGTCTAAGGAGGATGGCTTCAAATGTACAAAAGAAAATAAAATCCCTGGAGACAACCATGTACCATAATGGGTTGGTCAAAATACTGGTTGAATATCATTTGAAAAGAATGGGAGGAACCTAGAAAAACTTTATGATAAGAAACCATATCCAAGAGGCACCAGAATCTCCTGAAAAAGATAGTATCAGAAAGAGTAGGAGAAAGAAGATTAATCTAACCATTCAAAGCAACCCTGAGCCTTCAGGACAGAAAAATGATGAAAAACCAATCTCTAAAAAATTAACAGAGATTAGAGAGAAAATCAAGTAGAAGAAGAAGATGTAAAAGAAAGCTGGTGGAATTACTGAGAACAAACATGAATCTCCATTACAACAAGATGATGAACAACCAATCTCTAAAAAATTGAAAGAGAATAGGAAACAAATCAAAAGGAAAAGATAGGAAAGGAGAAACATGTTAGAAAAAAGGAGAACATAAACGCCCTACAACTTAGAAGGAGTTCTAGACTCCGAGGTATGGTGAAGAAGGTATCATCAAAGGAAACAGAGTTCATAAATCTAGAAGAAGAAACTCTAGTATCATCTCTTGAAAATGTTCCATTTACATACAGTCGTCAAAACTCTCCTAGATAGTATTTTGAAGGAAGCCCCAATAGAGGATCCCCAGATATAGACCTAGTACAACAACAAATTTATGATTACATAGAATCACTGGAAAAGAAAAGTACCTCAATGGATCCAAGATCCTCAACCAATCTAGAACAACCTGTCAATCCACAAGAACCTCTCACTGACTCTCTCAAATAGGAAATCTATGAGTTGGAGATATTGAGCAAGCATATCAAGAAAGACAATGAAACCCTAAAGGAATAAAGCAAATTCAATAAAGCCATTCATCATAATAAATACTGCACCTAGGGCTATGGTACAAGAAGAATAAGAAGTTGAAGAGGAAGAATAGAAACTTGAACAAAACAATCATTAACCTCAAATACAGACTTATCATGAAGAAACCCATGATGGCAATCACTTCAAAAAGGAGCAAGAGAAGAAAGTTAGATGTACTGGCAAAGGTGTATGAGCATATGCAATAGGAAAGAATAATTCACATTTTTAGCAAAATTGCATGGGGACATGCAATTATTTTGCATTGGGGGTATGTTGGTTCTCAGAATTACTCTCTCCTTGACAACTTTTCTCACTTCTTTCTCTTGTTTTTCCATGAAAAACAGATCCCCATCACTGATAAATGATAGATTTTGTCTCAAGGAAGGAAATGAATGATTGACATGTTATACTTTTATGTTTTTTCTATTTGAAATAAGTTTTTGCAAACTAGCTACAGAACGTAGCCCTTTCTGCAACTAACCATGTGTTCCATAGCTACTTCCATGGTTGAATAGGTTACAGGTGTCAAGTGAAAAAACTAGCCACATGGGCAACGCTAGAATGGTCACGACATGGACCCTATCCTAGTCACCTAGCCCAGATCGACAAAAATGCTAGCTCAAGACCATAGTCAAAGGTGGAGTCAAATGAAGAAACCCGGAAGCAATAGGACTTTGTGTCCATTCTTTGTGGCTAATTAATAAATCGGACAATTTTGTTTTAGAATTAATTTGAACCATCCACCGATGATAACAGTTTCATGCAACCATCTTGCCGGCTTAAAGTCACCTGTACCAGATCAACCCTTTATGTAGATTTGTTGTAATACGTGGAGACCACCTGTAGCTAAATTCTCTCAAAATATAGTTAGGAATGTTTCTTTAAATGTTAGTTGTAAGGAACTGAGAGGAGGTTTGAATTTCTATATGTATTATGGTCAGATTTACATCTCTATAATTTTGGAACTTATTTTCCTGTTAATAATATGAAGTCGTGTTTGACCAAGTGATCATTTGCAAGAGTATCTTCATCTAGTTAGTAGCTGAACTCAATTAGTTGCAGAGGGCCCCTACACTGAAGGAGGTTTTTCTTTTGTTATTTTGTTTACTATTTAGTTTAGCTTCATTATTTACTTTTAGCAGTATTTGTAGCTTAGGTTGATTTCCTGTAGTTTTTTTTATTTTACTTCTGTTCAGTAGCATGATGTTAGAATTTGATGATGCAGTCTTGTTTCTCCTATCTATTTCATAAATGAAACTTGTTTTGTTTTAACAGGGTAAGGTGGAAAAGTAACAAGGATGCATTGTTGATTATTTTACTTACTATTTATTTCCTTTGTTATTTATTTCCTAGTTCAGATAGCCAATGCACTATGTGGATAAATGTTTTTGGTCACCACTTCAAGCTGATATCCATCCTGACTAAATGGTTAACATTCACTTCACACAAGGATTGAAATTAATTAGTTACTCTCTGCATATTTGATTTAGTTCTATAAACTATAAAGTATAGTAAGTTTCTTGTTTTCCACCTCAAGAAAGTTATCTTTCGGAATTGGAGGCTTGGACAACTAAAAGTGCTTTAGTCAATTTTCATTCTCTGTAATTATTTCAATTTTCCTTAGAACTTCTCCTTTTAATTTTGAATTACGATTAAATTATAGGATATGATGAATACTCTGTTTTTCCTTCCTTTAACTTAGATTTTGATTAGTTCACCTTTAGGAAATTTAGATGTAGTTTCTCATAATTTATACTGTACATCATTAGAAATCAAGGAAACCCCCAAAACAAAATAATAAAAAAATACGAAACAACGAAGTAAGAAGGGTTAGCTAGCACATACAATGCACTACACTTCATCAACTTACGAGCCTCAGTTGATAATTTACGCAAAGAAATTTAGGAAACTAAGTTGAATAAACAAGAAAACTCCTTAAATGTGGCATTAACGATGTTACAAACAATTCGCGATGTTGTCCATCCGTCAAATTCATATTAGCTTCATGAATCATACACTTCAACCTCTTATCCAACTCCCAAGGAGCTTCGCTTGGTAGCATCGTGATCTCTTTGAATCTAATGATCGATTGTGCCTCTAACTTCGACCTGCTAAATTCCTTATTTAGAGCAATTTGGATATCTATGATTCCTGCATTAGGATTGTCATTAGAATGCTTAATATACCAGGTCAGTGTGTAGTCCTACAGGGCACTAACCGATGTCGCTTTCTTTATATTGTCATCTGTAACTCCCTATGCTTCCCATATGGTTCTTATCATGAACCAAAACTGGTCCAAATCCTCATTTCCTACTCCCTATAACGCAGGCAACTTTATCATGCTCGCCATATTGACTCACGGTGGTGGCAAAGGTGATAAAGGTGAATACGGAGGTGATGGTGGTGAAGCTGGTGGTGGTGTGGTTGGGGTTGGTATGCACAGAATCCTCTGCCTTATCAAATGGATCACACTTTGCGGAGAGACCTTTGCGAGCCCTTCCTCGTCCCCTCTTGGAGGAGAAATCAAAGGGCTATTCTTTGGTCCCTTACTTCCTTCGCTTCTGTAGGTTTTTTTTCTTTGCGTAGCTCCAAACATCAAGGTAATTTCATAACCCTTTTTTCACACAATAGCCTTTTAATCCAAGTATTCAGAGACTTTATGTACTTACCTCATGGTCCTTTGAGAAAGCATCGCTCTACCTCACTATAGCTGACTCAATTATCTACTGTGAATTCAATAATAAATCCTCTTATAATCTGATCAAGCCAGTGATCAACAATGCGCATGATCTTATCCTTCGATGTTTCCAATCTGCGCACCAACTCTAGGGTCCACAGAATAGGATCATCGAGCTTCCACCTTCCTTAGCTATCTTCTAACTTCACGATCTACTCGTATAGCTCAGTAGGGAAAGATATGAAAAATATCTCATGGATTTCTATGTATAGGTAGCAATCTAACCACTCTTCTTTTGTCAGTTGTAGATTCTTCTTCTCTTGCACCGTGAAATCATGAATCCTCCTGTCCAACCAACCTTCAATTTCCTTCTTAGTTGGATTCCAGTGATATGACATCGGACATCTCTATGTAGATTGTGGTCCCGACAATGGAACCATTTGTTGGCTTGAGGGGGCCTGACCCAAATTCAGAGTTAAGTAGCGAAAAAAACCCCTACACTATTGGTCCTTTCAAAAACATTCCACAAAGCACACACTGAGATCTCACCCGAAGCAGTATGCTAGGATGATGGAGCCAGGTTTTTGAACCCTTGAGATGTCTAAGTGGTTTATTTAGTCCAAATGGGAATGGCTTTACCTAGGTCACTTCACGCACTACCTTCACATTCGAGGCTTTAATGATCTATTATAATTTCCTTTGCGCAACCTTAACAAGGAGCTGAGGAGCTTTCTCATTGCTAAGGCAGTGATATGTGCTATTTCCCCAGTTTATACCACAAATCTTAGTTATCTTCTTATAATTGTTAGTTAAATTCAAGTAAATATATACTTTATCTTATATTTACTTACCAACATAATCATATATGTTCATGCATAATATAATCAACACAAATGTAATTTATACCCAATACATTCGATGTATAAAACAGTAAATAAATACACAGGAATGGTATAAAACATCTCTTTATTAATTCTTCAATCAGTTACAGACTCAACCTACCTTGTGCACCCAGCTACAGGGGTCCATGTAATCAGTTTCAGACTACTAGGCCTCTGCACACTCAACTACAGAGCCTTCTCCTACTCTATGACCCAATGACTTGACTCTACGCTTAGATAAGACTCAATTCTTCATCCTTCATTGATGACTCTACTTCCTTGATTTACAACTTAGACCCTCGCTCTATTTATACAATCCCATGGTTTGTGGACCATGGATAGATATCTAAAGATGACATTACATTAGAAAAATGAGGGCAGACAACCCTATTACTCATTTACAAGTTTGTGCTTCACGCCCACAAAACGCAGAGTCTTTACATTAGATTTAGTCAAAATCAGGGCTTTAAGCCCTAAAACATCCCTTGGGGGATCCTACGCTCAACAGGAACAACTTGAGCTGGGCAAGATGCATGGCCCTCTCCTTCACCTATTAAAGACTGTGAGTGAAAAATATCAGGCATAAGGGATTCAGTCTTTGCATCCCTTGACTGTGAAACATCACCCCCATGTACATGATTGCAATCAATGTGAGCAATATAAAGATGTGAATGATTTAAAGGGACCGTCGGTGCAGTAGACACATGGACTAAATCAGGGTAGAATAGATGCGCAGGTTTAGATGTAGGGGCACTGATCAGACCTGGACCTGCATTTGGCCCATTTATGTTCGCCAAAGAGAAAGATGAATTTGCAGGCTTGATGTGGTCCATGGATTTGATAGAAAATTCAACTTTAGCTGAGACAAGACCAAAGCCATCATGCACAGGTGAATGAGATCCTGAGATATGGTGAGATGTATGTTGAATGGACTCAATATGGGTTCCATCAGCAGGAAGAGATGTTATGTAATTTTCATATTTAAGATCCAAAAGATGTATGAGGGATTTAGAGGCAAGACCATCAGATCGACTTCTGAGTGAGAACTGTTCATCGTTTGATCTATTTAAGGCTAGAGGCGAGACCATCAGATCGACTTCTGAGCGAGCACTGTTCATCGTTTGATCTATTTAAGGCCACAATCTTATTATGTAACAAGTCAAGAGGAGGATGAGAAACACCACCAACAATAATCTCTTCCTCAGGTGTTCGAGGTTGTTCTAGATTGAAAGGGATAGGCAAAACAAAATTATGGGTAGAATTTGGACACTTTGTCATCTATAAATTATGATGATACTCATGCAAAACAGGAATTGTTTCTAATTGAAAATGTTGTAAAGAAACAAGAACAAATTATTGAAAATTTATATTCAAATACACCCAATCGACATCACAGGCAATTCAAAGCAAATATGCACATATTCGAAATAAAAATCCTCTAATGATTCTTCAGGTTTCATCCTACGCTCATTTATCCTCTTTAACACATCTTTAAAATCATACTTGTTAGATTCTTGTTGGAGCTTATCAACGAGTTTCTCGAATGAATGAATGGATGACACTGAAAACGTGTGGCACAATTACTTGGCGCGACATTCAAGGGTGAGGGAGAAAAACACACAAGAGAACTCTTCATCATCGATCTCAAAAGATTCACAAAACTTGAGGAAATCATAAATGTGCTTGATTAAACGTGTTCCATCCTCACCATCAAACTTTAAATAAGACAAGTGATGGAGTTTCTCCTGGCAGATGGAAAATTGATAAATAGACAAACCAAACAAACAACCTGGGGGCAAGATTTTGGTCGGAGCCATTAACACATATGAGACTAAACTGCAGGCTCCAAGGACTCAACTTGTCAGCTGGCCCTCCTTCTAGTGCCAAATTTGTTGACAGGCTGGAATTCCCCACCAACATCAAGGGGGAACTCCCTAGTGTAGGTTCCCAACTAGAGCCTACACCGTTTGTGATAGGGATCCCTTCTGGTATGTAGGCCTGGCCACCGTTCAGTTTTGTTGATCTTGCTTCGGAAGGAGGCAAAATATGAACTCAATTGAAATCATGTACCTCAATAAATACAAGGAAATAATTGACAAATATTTTATGCCACATAAACCATGAATAGCTAGACTATAAACACCATAAATCTTATTTAAAGTTAATGTTAGCAAGCTTCAAATAAGACTCATGTTTGCCAAGATAGAATGCTTAGTAATTGTAAATTTGTTGACAATGATCAAACATTTATGAGCATAAACAAAGGTGTAGTCAAACAGATTATACCAATACCAAATAAATAGTTCACCGACATGAGCATAGAGTTTGTGAATCAAATACCATTCATATGACGCAACACAAAGTTTGGAGAATGAGACAATATATGAGGAAACCACACATAAAAGATCTTTCATGAACATTCAATCCATCAAGTGAAGAAAATACTCATGGCATTAGACATTAAAATATCTAAAGAATCCAATAGTGGAAACATACAATCACTCCTTGTATCAATTAGAAGGACATAAATTCTCTTAAGCAATGTATATATCTCCAAAAGAGTCCTTAGCGAAAGCCCCCTTACAAATGAGACATGAGGGTATATTTATAGGGTGAGAGTGACTCTTGGCCTACCCTTGACTCTTGAACTTCCTCATGACTTTTCATCTACCTATTGAATTTTGGTATTCCACATGACCTTTCATATTCACAAAAATGTTCTATGCTACTACAGAAGATGGAAATATCTTTCTACCTTCCTTCTATGTTGAAGCTAGCTTGACTTCAATATTTGTTGTTGACCAAGATCATGCATTTCCGTAACAACGATCCCTTGGGTCATTTTAGCAACAAATTGGGCTCTAGTGTCTACATAAATGACAAGGACTTTCCTTCACCACTTCAATCCTACACATGTACAAAATCATAAATTAATCATCAAGAAAAAATGTACTTTGATGAAATATAAGATATAAATATCACAATTAATAAGGAGCTAGAATTCTTAGCCTTGACATCTCTTGCAATTTCATGGTCACAAATTTGTGCCTTGATATGTCCCATGCCCTGGCATCAATCATTTATTTCCTTGAGTGGTTAGATTATCATTCTTATATCACCTTTCACACTCCTTTTCATCCTCATCGTACATGTTGGGCATTGTTTCATTGTGTTGTTTTTAAACATTTGCAAAGGTGCTAAGTAAATGACTTGTTGAGGCCTATATTTATAGTCGTAGCTTGTGCATGTGGGGTCGCAGGGTCATGGGACCTCACATAGGCTAGTGTGAGACCTTTATGACCTATGTGACCTATGCGATAATGTGACCTTTGTGACCCATGCAACCTGTACAACCTATGTGATCTGTGCGACCTATGCGACCTTTGCTACCTGTGCGACTTATGCGACCTTTGCGACCTATGCAACCTATATGACCTGTGCGACTTGTGTGACCTCTGTGACCTTTGCGACTTGTGCGACCTGTGCGAGATGTGCAACTTGTGTCATCTTTGCAAGATATGTGACCTTTGTTACCTTGCGACCTATCTAACCTATGCGACCTTTGCTACCATTTCTACCTATGCAACCTTTTTTACCTATGCGACCTTTGCGACCTGTGTGATCTTTGTGACTTGTGCGACCTTTGCAACCTCTGTGACTTGTGTGACTTGTGTGACCTATGCGATCTTTGCAAGTTTTGCAACCTCTATGACCTTTACAACCTTTGCAACCTGTATGACCTTTGTGACCTGTGCGACCTATGCGACCTTTGCGACCTATGCAACCTATGCGACCTATGTGACCTGTGTGACCTTTGTGACCTTTGCGACCTTTACAACTTGTGAAACCTATGTGACTTGTGCGACCTGTGTGACCTATGCGATCTTTGCGATCTTTGTGACCTATGCAACCTATGAAACCTTTATGACCTGTGTGACTTATGTGGCCTGTGCGACCTGTGACCTATGCGACCTTTGTGATGTGTGCAGCCTGTGTAACCTTGTGACTTGTGTGACTTGTGCAACCTTTGTGACCTGTGAAACTTTGTGACTTTTATGACTTGGTTTGGTTTATGATAAATATGTGAGTCTTTTCTAGACTTTTCTGTGGTTTCCCAGCTTCCGAATAGACTCTATGGATGGGTGGTAGCTATGGAAAAGGTGAAGGGGCTCCAAAATTTAGAAGAGTTGGAAAATTTTGGAGTGGTTGTTGCAGTTGCTACAACAGGGTCATAACCTAACTCTATGACTAACTCCCCTAATGAATTAATCCTGGTATCTTCTGCCAAGGATGATATTTTCTCCAGCTTCAGTTGCAACTCTATGTTGTTGATGGAGGCTTGCAGTTTTGGAGTTGTCATTGTAGTGTTAGTTAGAGTGGAATATAACATCTCCCAAGTTTATTTGTGCATGTCCATCTGATCAATCAGATGGATCTGATTTGTATTAAAGGAGAAGATTGTATTTTTATATTTTGTTATTGATTTAGGAAAAGGAATCAGTGCTTGTGGGAAAGTCATCTGCATTCTCACTTATTCAGTATTAAACGCTGACAAAAACCTGTGTTGGGAAGTAACAATTTACTTCCAGAACTGAGTGTAAGTACTAGCTTTCAACATTTCATTCTTCTACTTGATTGCTTTGTACTTAGCAAGAATATTAGGCTCTATTTGGCCTTGATCCAAGTCTTTTGTTTGAGCTACATCTGGAGGATCTTATGAAGAAGAGGAAGATGGAGATCCTATAACAATGTCCTCTTGTCTTGTACCTACAAAAATGTATTCTAGTGTTGTTGAAACATGTTTACTTGTCATGACTATAGTAGTCTTTCTTTATCCTACATAAAAACTGGTGTTGGATTACTTTTGGGCTTCTTTGTATAAATTAGGAACGACTTGGCATCAATTTCTGTCACACAAGAAGAATCTTCGTCTCTAGGAATTTTATCACATTTTTATTGAGGGAATGATGTCTGTGAGGTGGTTGTATATGAAATATATTCCTCAGCTTCCTACAAGGTGTTATCTTCCCATTGATCTGTATTCATAAACTTCTCAATTTCAGGCCTGGGAGTATGAGAATAAGGAGTGGTCTTTTGCTCCACTCTTAGACTTGAAATTATGTTGAAGGGGTCGTAGGATCAAGTGAAAGTTAACTGAAAGTTCATCTGCTTGAGAAGTGTATCTTCCTTAGTTTCTACTACCTTACTATTGCATATGAATGGCCCCACCTATGTTTTGATCTTGAATTGGCCCTTCTTCTTGGCTGAGACAAAATGTAAATCATCCATAAAAATCATTTTCCTCATATACTCCAATGAGAAAATTCTCATAGAAACATATTTTCACAATCTGTATGGTGGAAACTCACAACCATACACTCTAATCTCGGTGAAGTTCTGGTACAAGTACCAATCTTTTGTTTTTTCTTGATAAATGAGTTGTAAACTCCTTTGAATCTCATAACCTAACCTAGGTTCCACATTGTTGTTTAGAAGACACACCAATGTACAGATAAATTGATCAATGAAGTCACTGAAGGTGAATTCACTTGAGTTCTTTCTCACTAAATAGGTCCAATTTCTGCAAGGTCATTGGAAACCTATTTGCCTGATGAAACAAAAACATATATACTAACAATGATTAATGTTTAAACATTCCTTCTGTTGTGATCTTGAGGAATTGGCCATGAGTGTTATGTGTAAGAAATTGACTAAAATTAAGAATTACATAAGTTTTTTCTTTTGTGGAAAATGTGGACAGAAAACCTAAAATAGGCTCATCTACCCATTGATCTGAGTGGTATCCTAGTAGACAGGACACTAATGAGATAATTTATTTAGTTTTTTCAGGAAACATAGAGGTAAGGTATGGGGGCTTCTTCTTTATGAGTTGAACATCTTCTGGTAGAAAGATCTCAAATATCCTAGATCTCTTAGGTAAGGTAAACTTTTGGTAGAGTTCCATGAGGTAATCTATAGAAAAAGGCCTCAAAGAATCACCCTGGGAGTTTTGCAACATTTTGTTAATGTATTTTTGGGTTATGTTCAGCAGAATGTCACCATACTGGGCCACAATGGCTCTTTGGATAGGAATATATCTGGATTGACATGCATGGCAAATTCTGGAAAAGGATGAGTCTAGGGAAACATGAATTGTGGCAAGAGGGATTCCCAGAGGTTGATTTCATCACTCTAGTCCAAAAAGGTTTGCTTGAGCCAATTGTGTAGTTTGAACAACTCAAACTCACAATTGGTCTCTGCAATTTTGTAATGTTGATTTTCCAAGGGTATATGGTCTATGTCAATTACAGGTGGGAACATTGGATTCTCGCTGGTTTGTTTTGAATTTCCCTTAGGTGCCATTTCTTAGAATTTCAGGAACAAAGATGAAGTTTTTTGGTATTTTACTTGGGAAAATTCAAAAATATGATGTAGAAAATTGATCATTGTGACTGTTACTTGGTCAAAATTTGCTGACTGGGATATGCAGGGGTCACAGAGAAATCAAACAAATGAAGTGGTAGTTTGAAAACATGTACCTATTTTTCTGAAGGGGATGGGGAGCAAAAATGTGTGGCAATGATTGATTTGGGGATTTTTATAGATGATTGGGTGCTTTCCGTTATTTCTGGTTTGTTATGAAATGGACCAGTTCCAAGTGGTATATGTTTGGGTGTAAAAAGCATAGTGTAACACTTATATTATAATGTAACTGGAGTTGGGAGGCCACGTGGTGAGTTAGGAGTGGTTGGGAAGTAGGCACGTGGTGGACGAATGATGAAATAGGTGCAGATAACCATTGGCAGGAAGATGGGTGGATTTCGGAGGGGGGTAGGTTGTAAGTAGCTTGGAGTAGGGAGGGGTGAAAAATGATGATGTTTGCCATGTATCGTGTGGCCCCAGAATAGTAATTCCATCTTTCAGACCCCCCTGCTGATAAAGATAGGATGGGTAGGGGGGTCCAAAGTTGATTCCCTATTGCTTATTCGAGCAGGGTAAGACAAAACCACTAGATTATGTGCATTGTATATCAAAAGCTGACAAGCGTTTTTTTTTTGTCGATTTCAACCTTTCTTATTAAAACCAAACATTAGCACCCATGCGTTCTTACATATTAATTAATTATTTTTAAATCACATGATTAAACTAATTAAATCATTATCAATCTACAATAAACATAATTAATTTAATCCTAATGGTGTGATTTGATTAGAAATCCCATATTCTTTTCCTAAGGTTTCTTCTAACCCTATTCTAATGCATATTTAAGCAATTGACCAAGTTTAGAAACTTTGGTTAATATTCCTCTAATATACCTATTGATTTCAACTAAGATTAGGCTTGATGGTTGATTTATTATCTAATCTTTGAAACCTTTTAACTTAGTTTAATCATGATTAAACAATATGATCAAACTGTAGAATTTATTTCTATGTGGCACTAAACAAGCTACACACTTTTATTTGAAAATTTTCTAAAGTAATTTTTATTCATTTTTTTTTATCTTTTTGGTGCAATTCAACTTGCTCAGCTACATACATTTTCATTAGGATTTTTCATTCTTTCTTTTCATTCAATTTTTTTCTTTTCTCATATACAGTTTTTATACCCTCTTTTCATCATATATATATATATATATATATATATCTATATCATATCTTATCTATATATATATATATATATATATATTTATATATATATATATATATATATATATATATATATATATTATATATATATATATATATTATATATATCATTTGTAGAATACAATATTATTTATAATTTCATCAACTATAGGGTAATACCCAATCATTAATTGAAACTATGAATCATAGGGCCCTAACAGGGAGGACTAACCCTCTTCCTGTTAATGGTTAGTATTTGAAACTCTATTTTTAGTAGCATTTCTAAGCTGCATTTCCTGTATAGTTTATTCCTTCATCATCTGTCTTCTGTCTTGTGTTTGTTGCATAAAGTCATGTCCTATCTCGTTTTGTGTCATGTCCATTGTACATAAATAAGACCTTGTGTTAAAGAGTCCATGACTCTGAAGGGATTTGTGGTGTATAATAGAGGAAGAGTGATAACCACAATACTTAGCTATCTATTAGATCTTCCTCTTTGCTTTCGAATATTCCATAGGTTGAGCAAAATCTGAACGAAAAATACAACATCCAAGAGGAAAAACTTGAGGAAACCTATTAGGTCCTATTGGGCACGGGATCTGCCAATGGAATTTTTGGGGCTTAAAGCCTATCTTTTGACTAAATCTGATGTAAAGACTCTGCGTTTTGTGTGTGCAAAGAGTGAACTTGTAAATGAGTCATAGGGTTGTCTGCCTGATTTTTGTAATGTAATGTTGGCTTTAAAGATCTACCCATGGTCTGCGGACTATGGGATTGTATAAATAGAATGAGGCTCTAAGTTGTAAGAAAGGAGAGTCATGAATGAAGGATGAAGAATTGAGTCTTATTGAAGTGTAGAGTCAAGTCTTTCGGTCATAGAGTAGGAGAAGGCTTTGAAACTTAGTATACAGAGGCCAGGTAGTTCACAACTGAGTGCACAGACCCATGCAACTGAGTGTGCATGGCAGGTTGAGTCTATAACTGATTGAAGCATTAATAAAGAGAAGTTTTATACCATTCATGTGTATTTATTTATTGTTTTCTACATCGAAATGTATTGGGTATAAATTACATTTCTGATGTTTATACGATGCACAAACATATATGATTGTGTTGATTAAGTCAATATAAGATGAAGTATCTATTTACACGAAGTTAACTAATAGTAATAAGAAGATAAGTAAGATCTGTGGTATAACTTGGGGAAATAAAACAGATTTCTACCTTAGTAGTGTGAAATCTCCTTAGCCCCTGGTTAGGGCTATGTGAAGGTGATTATAATAGATCACGAAGGCCTCACAAGTCAGGGTAGTGTGTGAAGTGACTTGCATGAAGCCATTCAAAATTGAACTAAATCAACCCCTTAGACAACTCAAGGGTGTGGAAACCTGGTTCCAACATGCCCTCATACTACTTCAGGTGAGACCTTAGTCTGTTCTCTACGAGTTGTTGCTGAAAGGGCCATTACTATAGGGATTTGTTTGGCATATTAAATCTGAACCTGGGTCAGGCCCCCTCAAGCCAACAAATGGTTCCGTTTTTGGGACCAAAATCTGCATAGAGATGTCTGATGTCGTATCATTGGAATCCAACTAAGAAGGAAATTGAAGGATGGTTGGATAGGAGGATTCATGAGTTCCCAGCACAGGAGAATAGGAATTTGTGACTGATAAAAGAAGAGTGGATAGATTGCTACATGTACAAAGAACTCCACGAGATCCTTTTCGCATCTTTCCCTACTGAGTTATATGAGTGGATCACAAAGTTAGCAGATGGCAAAGGAAGGTGGAAGCTCAACGGTCCTATTGTGTGGACCCCAGAGTTGGTGTGCATAGTGGGAGCATCAGAGGATAAGATCGCATGCATTGTTGATGACCGGCTCAATCTAATTATAGGAGGATTCATTACTGAATTCACAGTCGATACTTCAGTCAGGTATAGCGAGGTAGAGCAATGCTTTCTTAAAGGACCATGAGGTAAGTATGTAAAGTCTCTAAATACTTGGATTAAAAGCATATTGTGTGAAAAAAGGGTTATGCAAGTACCTTGACGTTAGAGCTACGCGAAACGGAAAAACCTACAGAAATGAAGGAAGTAAGGGACCAAAGAATAGCCCTTTGATTTCACCTCCATGAGGGGATCAGGAAGGGCTCACGAATGTCTCTCTGTGAAGTCTGATCCATTTGATAAGGAATAGGATTCCATTCATACCAACCCCATCCACACCACCACTAGCTTCACGACCATCACCTCCATCTTCACCTGTACCACCTCCGCCACCATCACGAGTCAATATGGCTAGCACGATAAAGTTGTATGTGTTCAAGGGAGTAGGAAATGGTGATCCAAACCAGTTTTGGTTTGTGAGAAGAACCATATGGGAAGTACAGGGAGTTACATATGAAAATAGAAAGAAAGTGACATGGGTTATCACCCTGCAGGACCGCGTGTTGACCTCATATATTAAGCATTCTAATGATAATCCGAACGCGGGAATTGCGGATGTCCAAATTCCACTAAACAAAGAATTTACCAAGCTGAAGTCAAAATCTCAGTTGATCATTGGATTCAAAGAGTTCATAATACTACTAGGTGAGACTCCTTAGGAGCTAGATCAGAGGTTGAAGCGTACGATTCATGAAGCTAATATGAATTTGACTGATGTACAACACCGTGAATGGTTTGTAGTGTCGCTAACACCACATTTGAGGAGCGCACTGTCACAATAGAAGTTAACGACTCAGGCAGAGGCCTTAGAAATTGTGATGAGGTTGCATGAGACCCCGATGTAGGATCCTAACTTGGGAGTTCAGCAGATCCACGTGTAGTTGAAAAACTTATGCCTTGAGATGCAAAGTTTGAAACAGGAGAGGACAACTCGCCTGAAAGTGCGCAAAGAGGTATGGTGCGTAAAATGCAAGGGTTAGGGTCATGATAAGGACCACTTCCTGGTGTTCACAAATTACCTTGCAGGAGGAGGACTGATGCCTTTAAGGCTGGAAGCACAAGTAGGACCTAGCACGACACCTGCTTTGTGGTGTGTTATTTGTCAAATAGGTGGAAAGCATGCTATAGACAACTGCCATTTGCTATAGAAGTATACACAAAATTCACAACAGTTCTTCTGTAAGTTTTTTAGATCTATTGGACACGATGAGTGCAATTGTAGAAGCTATGAGTTGATGATGGATACAACTCCCACCTACAGGGTTTAGGCTGAAACATGTCCCCTAGACCCAAATCCAGGAGTGGCACAAACCAGATTTTAGGGGTGTGGATGAGGCCGAGGCAGAGGAGGACCTAGAAGAGGTCGCAGATAGTTGATATGATACAATTGTCGAGGGCCAGGACATAATTCCCACAATTGTGCTCCAAAGTGGAATCACAATAGGAGATGATAAAGGAAAATAACGTGAAGATAGTACTTGGGTTTGCAAAGCTTCGACGAAAGAAGCTAAGTTTGATTTGGAGTGCACTAAGGAAACCTTCATGGAAACTAAGAAGAGCTTCACAGATGCCTCCATTTCAAGAAGAAAAGATAAACCAGAGTTGGAAATGGACCCATCTATGCTTACAAGGTTCATGGAAACATGCATGAAGCTACTGCATGATACTGAGGCTACAAAAGGACTACAGGAACTCATTAACAGATGCGTTGGGACCGTGTTAGGAGAAATGTGCATATTCCAGAATATTGGAAAGCATACGACGAGGATGGGAAGAGAAATGAGGTTAACCATGTAGATTGGAGAATATGAGATGGACCAAGTAATTCTATGTTTAGGATCGGATGCGAACATTCTGTCGAAGCAGACATGGGAGTGCATTGGGAGGCCTACGCTGCAATGGTCTCCTATTCAGCTATGAATGGTGAACCAGTAGAAGATAATACCTATGGGGCGATTGCAGGGAATCATTGTAGATATCGAGGGAGTGAGTACACTAGCATACTTTGACGTAATAGAGGTTGTTGATGACAGCAATCCCTACCCCATGCTCTTAGGAATTGATTGGGCCACTGACATCAATGGGGTGATTAATCTGAAGAAGCGTAAGATGATTTTTGAAAAAAAGGTCTCTATGTGTACTTATACCTTTGGACCGTACGGAAGGATCACGCTATATAGAGCCGGTGCACGACTATGAAAGTAACGATGATTTGGACTGCATCTACAAAATAACTGCATGAGAGCAATATTGGCTAAATCCCATCGTGGATGGACGGATCTTGTGGGAGCATGAAATCTCTTGTACGTCAGATTCTGATGAGAAGATAGAGTAATGGTAGAACTGGTTACACATGGTAACCATGCTAAACTGTAATATGATGAAAAGATTGCTACACTGCTTATCGATAGATGTAAGGCATCTACGTACTCATGATTGGTTAAGTGAGGTAGATACTTTCCTAGATAAGTTTGAAAGGGAGGTGCCAGAAAAGCAACGTCTCTAGGCCTTGAATTGGGTACTACACACTATGGCCACGAGGTTGTGGGGTACGCACAAAGGGAGCCTTGAGGACTAGCATGAATGTAGGAGAATGATGCGCATACAGTTTGGGAAACCTAATATGTGACTGACAGACAAGTATGATGGACAAGATAATCTACATGCACATCTAGCCAGGTGGACGCTGACATATGGGAAACAACCTACATGGATACACATGAACTCCACGCTGAGAGGTATGGTAAATAAAATTGTGTTTAGGGGGAAGATGTTCAGCTAGCTCTTAAGGTTGGATAGACAGTATGTGGGAAGAAAAATCCCGCAGAAGGTTATCCACGTAGAAGCATTTGACAAGGTATGAAACACACAACGAAGTGGTTTGGACCT
The DNA here is from genome assembly GCA_000404065.3 of Pinus taeda. Taxonomy (NCBI): domain Eukaryota; kingdom Viridiplantae; phylum Streptophyta; class Pinopsida; order Pinales; family Pinaceae; genus Pinus; species Pinus taeda. The sequence continues at coordinate 254,535 of APFE030251417.1, forward strand.
GCACGTACTCAGACAAATGCCTTTTTGGTTGGTTGATAGAGTAGAGGCTGTAATACCTATGGAGTCTATCATGCCTAGTTCGCACCTTGTGGCACTCGCAGGGGTAACAAACCATGGAGCCCTGGAAGAAAGGCTCACATCGTTAGAAGAGCACGAAGATGAACGATTGGGACTCGATGACGAGATCCAGCAGGGTGATATTAGGCTCCAAGAACTCATGAATGAAAGAGTTTGGTTGAGGGGGAAAATTGCCATGGAAGAAGAAGAAGTCTAGAAGCTTGAGAAAGAAATAAAGAGGGACTTTCTTAATAAAAAGATTGTGGTAATAGAACAGGATGAGCGCGATTATGTTGAAAAACCTGGGGACTACCATCAATTGCTTATTGGTTTAATGCATTGGATGGGACTGTGTGTTATTAAGGAAACCATAGATGGTGTCACGAAGCAATTGGTAAAGTATGGAGAACCTTTCCCAGGAAAAGTGAGTGGCAGTCAGTTGAATCCATACACGGGTGGCTCGACTATCTGACTAGCCGACTGAAGAATGGTCTTATCACTCCAAGCAGCTAAAAGGAGGTGTGGGAGATTAACCAGATGCAAGGCAACATTTCAAGTACCACAGTCTCTGAACAGTGTGTCTAGGAGGTACAACAGGCAACCGCTCAGTGCACTTCCAACCTTGCAACGGTTCAGGCAGAGTTGAGAGGTCTCCGTGCAAAGATCTCCGCACCAACAGAGTGACTCAAGGGCGAGTCATGATGTTTGTGTTGGGTGCTTGTTGGGTGCGGGGTCCCCCAAGGGATGTTTTGGGGCTTAAAGCCCAGACTTTGACTAAATCCAATGTAAAGACTCCGTGTTTTGTGGTCATGGAGCGCAAACTTGTAAATGAGTCATAGGGTTGTCCTCCCTCATTTTTGTAATGTAATGTCGGCTTTAGAGATCTATCCATGGTCCATGGACCATGGGATTGTATAAATAGAGAGAGGCTCTAAGTTGTAAGGAAGGAGAGTCATGAATGAAGGATGAAGAATTGAGTCTTATCTAAGTGTAGATTTGAGTCATTGCATCGTAGAGTAGGAGAAGGATCTGCAGCTGAGTGCGCAGGGTAGGTTGAGTTTGTAACTAATTGAAGCATTAATAAAAAGAAGTTTTATACCATTCCTATTTATTTATTTACTATTTTCTTCATTGAATGTATTGGGTATAAATTACATTTCTATTGTTTAACAATGTGTGAACATATATGATTGTGCTAATTAAGTGAATAGAAGATAAAGTATCTGTTTATGTGAAGTTAGCTAACAGTAATAAGAAGATAAGTAAGATCTGTGGTATAACTTGGGGAAATAGTGCAGATCACTACCTTAGTAGCATGAAATCTCCTCAGCCCCTAGTTAGGGTGGCATGAAGGTGATTATAATAGATCACAAAGGCCTCGTGGGTTAGGGTAGTGTGCGAAGTGACCTGTGTGAAGCCATTCATAGTTGGACTAAATCGACCCCTTAGACATCTCAAGGGTGTGGAAACCTGGTTCTAGCATCCCCCCATACTGCTTTGGGTGAGACCTCAGTCCGCACTCTATGGGCTGTTGCCAAAAGGGCCAGTAGTGTAGGGATTTGTTTGGCTAATTAACTCTGAACTTGGGTTAGACCCCCTCAAGCCAATAGGTCCACATCTATTCTAGTATTGAAACCCCTTAACTTGGTTTTAAGTCTACTTGGTGTGTTACTAGGGAAAATTTTAGGGGCTAATATTCCCAAATGGACTAATTTTCCATGTCTTCCAAAAAAAGGATTCACTAATTTCCATTTTTCCTAAAAATTATTCGCCCAAAATTTGTAGTATAAAATTGTTTTACTATAACAATCGCCAAAAATGTATATAGAGATTACATAAAATTATTAGAAATTTGAATATTTTTACAAAAATATTGAAAAACATTTTACATATTGAATATTATGAACTAGCAAGATCTGCCAAGGTTTCTAAACATTAAAGTAAATTTCCATTCTTAAAATGTTCCTTATGTTCTAAATGCATATCCTATCTAGTAAAGAAAGGATAAGGGAAAGTCTATAGCGAGAAAACCAATATCAGAGGTTATATTAATACTTCTTTGAAGGGGCAACCTCTTTTTCTATCAATAAGTTGAGATCCCTCTTTCTCCCATTAAAATAATAAGGGTTGAAGCCCATTTCTAAAAAATAAATAAACAAAGGGTGAAAGAAGAGGAAGGCTTCTTGTGCAGGGAGGTGAAACAAATGACTTTGTCTAGGTACTGTCCAGGCTTATTGGAATCAAAGCAACACTTGTGGTCCTGTAGTGACTCTACCAGGGTACTGTCTAGTCATGCTAGAAGCAGAGAAACACTAGAGATGAAGTTCATACTATGAATATATTAAACTCACTATGCATATTAGCCTTTCATATAATGAAACCATTACAATTTGTCATATTTGTGTGTTTAAACCAAGTAACGGGAATTGAGGTGCTATGTATACAACCAGGTCAAGAGGGGAAGTCAAGGAAATATAATTGGTGAATCAATACTTCCTGAAGGATTAACCCTTTAATTGAAAAGATATTCCTAGGCAGAGAAGTTGAATTTTGTCTAGTGTGTCAAAAAGTGTTGTCACTGCTACAACACCCTCCAAAAATTCACTACATTCAAATTTTTGAGGGTACCAAGTTGTTGTATCAAGTGTTGCATTGGTCAACAAGTGTCATTCCAAGCCATTCCACATGTTTCAAATGTTCTTGATCATTTCTAATTGTCGCTACATTTTTTACAACATCTATGATACACTTCATGGTTATAACACCTTTTTTTGTTTTAAAATGACACTTTTGGTCACAGTCACACACACTTTCTTTATTGTACTTGAGGAGTGTTTGTAAACTGGTGTTTTGATATGTATTCCTCATTGTTTTTTCTTATATAATATTTATGTATGAGTTGGTATGTTTCACGTTTGATTTTATTTCTAAAACTCATTGCGTTCACCCCTTGTTTTATCTTTGAGACTCTAAGGAATTTTGGTTACACGAGTTAGCCCACTAAGGGTAGCAGAATGCACGGCACATTCTTAAGACTTATTTAAGAGTGCTTCCTTTTTCTAAAGTGTTCGCATTATGATACAAGTGTTCTCCTTGATGGCAACTCACTCAAGATAGTTCAGATTTGATAAATGGAAACTCACATTGCAACAGGTCAATTCAAAGGTAGTGGGGCATTGGTACAGAAGAACATGAAGTTGGAACAAAGGACTACACATCAAAATCAAGAAGTTGAAGAAAAAGGATTCTTTAATCCATTTTAAGATGTATACGCATGTTCACCTTATCCATGCAGTGTATACACACTGGTTCACAGAACAAAAAGGATGTATATGTATGCATGCACTTTCACAAGAGGAAAAGTGCATATGGGTTGGAAAATCAAGGAAATTTAAGATTAAAGAATAACAAGGGTCAATACCATGGTATTAGCCCACAATATTTAGTGGGGTAATTATTATTTGATCGTGTCCAAGAATACCATAGGCCCTAAGTGTTGTTTTGGTCCGAGGTATTAAGGAAGGCCAAAAACTATATAAGGAGGAGAAGATCAAAGGACCAAGTGTACAAGTGAAAGGGTTTCTCAGGAATACTTCTACCTGAAGTATATTTTATTTTGCAAGGGCTATGACTATGATATGATCTGAAATATTTTGTGCATATTGGATAAAATGTTGGATCAAGATCATGAGATCTGAAATAACTTATCATTATGTGATCTGATATTGGTTGGGCTAGACTTGATTGCTTACGCATGTTTTATTCTTTAAATGTCATGATCTAGGTATGTCTGAAGTATGGAATAACAATGAAGTTGTAAGTAAATAAGTGCATATCTATACACTATTTTGCCTTGGTAAAGGCGTGTATACATGCAAGTTCAACTCTTCCAAGTAGCATATGCAAAAGAAAAGCCTGTTGTTCATAAATGACTAATATATCTAATAAATGTTGTTTTTTTACTTTTGTCTGTCAATGAATATTCTTATAACTAAAAGTAAAACTGAATGCATAAGGAGTTTGTGTTTGATTGATTGATTGATTAAGAGAAAAGGGTTATCTTTGCTGTTGACTGTCAGGATCTCTATAAATTGACAGTATATGTTCAAAATATTATTGGTTGGTACAAATTTGATTTAGAAGTTCTTATGATTCAGTAGTTTGGTGGTATACACAAGTTTTGTTATAGAAAGTAGTGTATACATGCAGGTTGGGTTCATTAAAGTAGTGTATACATTCTGATGTATGGTTTATGAGGTTGCAGCTGATTCTAAATCATGCTACAGGTTTTTAGGTTCAACACAGTATTCTAGTGACAATAATTTGATTGTTCAGATTGACTGGTTGTTAATTGATGTAGTTATTATTATAGAGTTTGAGATTTAAAGTTTCTGATGGGACCAATGTGAAAATTTGATGAAATGAGGCCTTCATATTGTGTTGTTGCGTACGAGGAGCATTTGGTTTGAAAATTAATGAAACATGGTCCCTAGAGGAGGAGAGAAGGTCATAGCCTTCTATAGGTTAGTCCCTATGTAGTAGTAAACACATTGGCTAGTACAAGAGCTAGTGGGTTGTAGCTCCCTTCTAGTAGAAGTTAAAAAATGAGAGAAGGTTGTAGCCTTCTAGAAGTGGGTGCCTACATACTGGTATGAATTTGTACCAGTACAAGATTGTAAACATTTTTTCTTTATATTAAGAAGATAGAGACGACAAAAGTAGGTGGCTATTCCCCCTCATTGTCTTTCCACTGTAAATATTGGTGTTCATGTGTGATGGTTTATTATGTTATTATTGCACATAGTTACTATATAATAAGTTATTGATGCACTCACTAAAAATCAACACATGATTAATTCTAAATCACAAGTTCTTTGGGTATACGTTGGTTTCTTTAATCACAATAGTGTGCACACGCAAGTTCACTTCACTGAAGTAGCATGTATAAATATGATTGGGAAATGAAATATTATTGAATTGTAAATATTGATTCACTTCCCTCTCAGTATTATTTCCAACAATTGGTATCAGAGCAGGTCCTTCAGAAGAAGTTGGATTGCTTGAAGGGATATCTTTCAAGATGAACAATAAGGAAGGCATGGGATCTATCAGACCACCAATATTCAATGGGAAAAACTTGGTATATTGGAAAATAATAACCATATCCTATCTTCAGTCGCTTGGAGACAATGTTTGGGAAATTGTGGAAGGAGGACACCATTTTCTAGCAACAATACCTACATATATAACAGTTACGAAGCTATATGAAATGAATGCCAAATCAATCAATAATTTATTGGGAAGTCTGTCAGAATCAGAATTCATCAAATTCATGCAACTCAAGACAACCAAAGAGATATGGGACAAAATCATTTAGAGCTACGAAGGATACTCCCAAGTAAAACGTGTTAAGCTACAAATTCACAAAAATCAGTATGAAACTCTTAAGATGCATAGTGATGAAAGTATTGCTAGTTACTTTTTGTGTGTAGATGAGATTTTTAATTGTATGAAGAATCTGGGTGAGGAGATAAAGGATTCTACTTTAGTAGAAAATTTTGAGATCTTTGTCTTTTAAATTTGATTCAAAAGTATATTCCATAGAAGAAAAGTAGGATCTTCAATCTATTATTGTGGTTCAACTTCATGAAATTCTAACTTCCTTTGAAATGAGGAAAGGAGCTCCACTAGATATGAGAGAAGCCACTTTGAAATCTTTAGCTAAACGAAAAGAAAAGAAAGAGCATAATGAATCAGGATATATTTCAGAAGAAGAAGATGAGTTAAACTTTGTCAAGAAGATTCAATGGGGCTCTGGAATATTCAGAGGTAAGCTACCATTCAAATTCTTTTCTTGTGATAAAGTTGGCCAATATGCTGCAAAATGTCCTCATAAAGATAATCATGGAAAAGAAAAGGAATCTGCAGAAGGACATAGAAAAGAAGTTGTTAATAGAAGAAGTTACTATACTCATGAAGATAGTGATGGATTATCTAATAACAATGAAGATGAAACTGAACAAGATTATAAACTGCTCATGGCTTATGATAATGATGATATTTTGGATGCCTTAGAAGAGGAATACTTTCTTGAAGAAATCACTAAATTCAAAATCTGTTTGGAAGAAAAGAATATGATCATAGACACGTTGACACATCAACTCACTAAAAGAGAAAATCACAATCAAAAACTACAATGTGAAGTTGTGGGTCTAAGAAAATAATTTAAGAAGACAAAATCTCTTAATATTAGATGTACTAAAGGATAAAAAACTTTAAATGGAATCATGAAGGTCTAGCGTTCTCCTCTTATAAAGATAGGTCTTGGATATACTGAAGAATCATCCCAATCACAAAAGCCATCAACGTGCACCAGAGGCTATCGTGATGCAACAAACACCAGTGAATAGAATGTCAATCGTTAGATAAAACCTAAAATTACTCATCGGGTAAATCATGCTCAATTTACTCCAATGATGAACATCAATAGAAGCGTCAACCAAAAGGTAAACAATACGAAAATATTCTATGATCACAAAAACTTCTTTAATGGACAATGTTTTTCATGCCATAACTTTGGGCATAAGGCTAATCAAAGTGTTTATTACAAAACTATCATGACTAGAGAAGCATGAAATCAAAGGAGCATAATGGGAATCAGGAAAATTTCTTATAATAAATTTTCTCCTCTTGAAGATGAAATCAAATGTTCGCTTTGTAATAACTTTGGCCATGAATAATCTGAATGTAGGAGTAAAGCTCGGCCAACACTTGAAAAGGAGCAAACAATATCAAATTCCAGGGTCTGGAGAAAGAAGTAATTTCAATCAGAAATATGTGGCATATCTCTATTTTTAGAGGTACAAGAAAATCAATGTACATTGACAGACAACAGATTCTCTAAACACATGACAGGCGATACAGAGAAATTTCATTCATATAATGCTTTAGAAAATGAAAATAATGTATGCTTTGGAAATGACACACCAGCTGTCATTAAAGGTAAAGGTTTTTCCTCTTTAAAAGAAACGGTTAAAGCTAGAAATGTCATGTATGTTGATGGTTTAAAACATAACTTGTTGAGTGTGAGTCAAATGTGTGATCAAGGAAATGAAGTTGTGTTTTGATCAAATGGATGTGTGGTTCATGAGATTGATACAAGAAAGACCATAATAAAAGGTACAAGAACTCCAATCAATTTATACATACTGCAAGGAGGAGAAAAACAATGTTATCTAAGAAAAATAGATGAAAATTGGTTATGGCACAGAAGATTGGAGCATCTAAGCTTTTCTGAAATAAGAAAAGTAGGCAGGCTCAAGGCGATTTGTGATCTTCTAGATATCAGCATCCTAGAAAATACCATATGCAAACCATGTCAAGTCAGTAAGCAAACTAGAGTTAATTTCAGTGAAAAAGAAGTATCAGCAAGTAAGCCTCTTGAACTCATCCATATCGATTTGTGTGGACCAACAAGGAAAACGTCACCTTGTGGAGAAGAAAAAATTATTTTATTCATTGATTATTTTTCTAGAATGTGTTGGATATTTCTACTAAAGCATAAAGATGAAGCATTTGAAAAATTTAAAGCATTCAAAGCTATAGTTGAAAATGAATTAGATCGAAAAATCAAATGTCTCAAATATGATCGAGGGGAGAATTCATATCAAACGAATTTTTTTATTTTTGTGAACAACATGGAATAAAAAGGCAATTCTCTGTTTCAAGAACTCCTCAACAAAATGGCGTAGTGGGAAGAATGAGCATAATAGTTCAACAAATGGCTTGAGCTATGCTTGATGAATCTGGAACTCATACCACCTTCTGGGGTGAAGTTGCATTACTGCCATGACTATTCTCAACAAAGATAATGTTCGAGTAAATAGTGATCAAACTCCATATGAACTTTGGTATGGTAAGCCTCCTACTGTAAAAAACTTTAGATTTTTTGGAAGAAAATGTTTCATCAAAAAGACTGATGAAAAACTTGGTAAGTTTGAACCTAGAGTAGACGAAGCAATTCTTCTTGTTTATTCCTATAGAAGTAGAGGATACAAATGTTACAATAAGGGATTTCGAAAAAGTATTTAATGCGTTGCTGTAGTAATTGATGAAGCATGCAAAAATCTGGAATAGACAAAGGATGATGACAATGATGAAGATGGTGAATGCTTTCCTGTATCAAATCAAAATGATATAGAGGAAGAGACCAATGAAGCATCAGAAGAAGATACAACTGATAGGGAAAAGACTCCATCCAGGTATGTTCAAAAGAATCATCCAGAATCTCAAATTCTAGGAGAAAAATTGTATGGAGTATAGACAACAAGAACTCTTGCAGGAACATCCAATTATATAACATTACTATCCTCCATAGAACCACAGAATGTTAATGAAGATATCAAAGATGAATGTTGGGTTAAGGAAATGAATGAAGAACTTGACCAAATTGAAAAGAATGATACTTGGGAGCTAGTTCCTAGACCTCTTAATAAAAATGTTATAGGAACAAAATGGATATTCAAGAATGAATTGAATGAAAATGGAGAGGTTATTAGAAACAAAGCAATACTTGCATGTAAAAGGTATGCTCAACAAGAAGGTATAGAATTTGAAGAAACATTTACACCTGTTTCTAGACTTGAAGCCATAAGAATGTTTCTATCTCTTTCAATTTTTCAAAAATTCAAAGTCTATTAAATGGATGTAAAATGTGAATTTCCTAATGGAGAGTTAGAGCAAGAAGTTTATGTTGAACAACTAGAAGGATTCATTCTAGGAAATGATGCAAATCTTGTATGCAAGCTCAAAAAGGCTCTTTATGGACTGAAACAATCTCCAAGGGCTTGGCATTATCACCTTGAAAAATATCTATAACAACAAGGGTTGACTAAAGGATCTACAGACAACAAATTATACACCATGATTGAGGATGATAAACTACTAATTATTATTGTTTATGTTGATGATATCATCCTTGGCAGCAATGAAGAATCTATGAGTTAGAGCTTTGCTTTAGTTATGCAGCAAGAATTTGGAATGTCCTTACATGGTGAACTTACTTATTTTCTTGGTCTACAGGTACAAAAAAACAAAAAAGATATTTTTCTTTCACAAACTAAATATCTCAAGTAGATTATGAAGAAGTACAGAATGGAGGATTCTAAACCAGTATGTACTCCAATGGTAATAGGATGTAATCTTCCTCTTGTTTTTCCAGTTCTCCCATTTCCTTGGACTGAGGATCCTCTATAGATGAAATCTTGAGCTGATTTCTCAGAGCTACTATATCAACATTTTTATTCTTTACTATCTCCTCCACTACCTATACATCATTGGGGTCATAACCTAACTTTATGACTAAGTCCTCTAATTAATTAATCCTAGTATCTTCTGCCAAGGATGAGATTTTCTCTAGCTTCAGTTGTGACTCTATGTTGTTGATGGAGGCCTGCAGTTTTGAAGTTGTCATGGCAGTGTTAGTTAGAGTGAAATATAACATCTCCCAAGTTTATTTGTGCATGTCCATCTGATCAATCAGATGGATCGGATTTTTATTAAATGAGAAGATTTTATTTTTGTAGTCTCTTGTTGATTTAGGAAAAGGAATAAGTGCTCATAGGAAATCCAACTACATTCTTCGTTGTTCAAAATAAAAGGCTGAGAGAAGCCTATGTTGGGAAGTAGAAGTTTACTTCCATAACTGAGTGTAAGTACTAGCTTTTAACATTTCATTCTTATGCTTGATTTCTTTGTACTTAGCAAAAATATTAGGCTCTATTTGGCCTTGAGCCAAGTCTTTTGTTTGAGCTACATCTAAAGGATATTATGAAGAAGAGGAAGAGAGAGATCCTATAAAAATGTTCTCTTGTCTTGTACCTGCAAAAATGTCTTCTAGTGTTGTTGAAACATGTTTACCTGTCATGACTATAGTAGTATTTCCTTATTTATCCTACATAAAAACTAGTGGTGTATTATTTTTGGGCTTCTCTGTATCAATTAGGAACGACTTGGCTTCAATTTCTATCACACGTGAAGACTCTTCATATCTAGGAATTCTATCAAATTTTTAGTGAGGGATTGATGTATGTGAGGTGGTTGTATATCAAATCTGGTCCTTAACTTCCTGCAAGGTGTTCTCTTCCCATTGATCTTTATTCATAAACTTCTCAATTTCGGGCCTAGGATTATGAGAATAAGGAGTGGTCTTCTGCTCCACACTTAGACTTGAAATTATGCTGAAGGGGTCATAGGACCAAGTGAAATTTAACTAGAAGTTCATCTGCTTGAGAAGTGTATCTTCCTCAGTGCCTACTGCCCTACTATTGTATATGAATGGCCCCACCTATGTTTTGATATTGAATTGGGCCTTCTTCTTGGCTGAGAAAAAATCTAAATCATCGATAAAAATCATTATCCTCATATAATCCAATGAGAAAATTCTCATACAAACATATTATGGAAATCTATATGGTGGTAACTCACAACCATACACTCTGATCTCGATGTATTTCTGGTACAAGTACCAATCTCTTGTTTTTTCTTGATAACTAAGGTGTAAAGTCCTTTGAATATCATAACCTATCCTAGGTTCTACATTGTTGTTTAGAAGACACAACAGTGTATAGATAAACTGATCAATGAAGTCACTGAAGGTGAAATCACTTGAGTTCTTTCTCGCTAAATAGGTTCAATTTTTGCAAGGTCATTGGTAACCTATCTACCCGATGAAACAAAAACATAGATACTAACAATGATGAATGTTTAGGAATTGGTCATGAATGATATGTGAAAAAAATTGACTAAAATTAAGTATTACATAAGGTTTTTATTTTGCGGAAAATATTGACAGAAAACCTAAAATAGGCTCATCTACCCATTGATCTGAGTGGTATCCTGGTAGACAAGATACTAATGACACAATTTATTTAGTTTTTTCAGGAAACATAGAGGTTAGGTATGGGGGTTTCTTCTTTGTGAGTTGAACATATTTTGGTAGAAAGATCTCAAATATCCTAGCTCTCTTAGGGAAGGTCAACTTTTGGTAGAGTTCCATGAGGTAATCTATAGAAAAAGGGCTCAAAGATTCACCCTCGAAGATTTGTAGCATTTTGTTAATGGATTTTGCGGTTATGGCTAGCAGAATATCCCCATTCTAGGCCACAATGGCTCTTTTTCTAGGAATATATCTAGATTGACACGCATGACAAAGTCTGGAAAAGAATGAGTCTAGGGAAACATGAATTGTGGTAAGAGGGATTCCTAGAGATTGACTTCATCACTCTTGTCCAAAATGGTCTACTTGAGCCAATTGTGTAATTCAAACAACTCGAACTCACAACGGTCTCTGCAACTTCGTAATGTTGATTTGCCAAGGGTATATGGTCCAAGTCAATTACAAGAGAGATCATTGGATTCTCACTGGTTTGTTTTGAATTTCCCTTAGGTGCAATTTCTTAGAATTTCGGGAACAAAGATGAAGGTTTTTTAGTATTTTACCAAGGAGAATTCAAAATTCTGATGTAGAAAACTGATCCCTATTACTGTTACTTGAGTGAAATTGGCTGACTGGGATATGCAGGGGTGACTGAGAAATCAAGAAGATGAGGTGGTAGTTCGAAAACATGTACCTATTTGTATAAAAGGGATGGGCAGCAGAAAGGTGTGATAATGATTGATTTGGGGATTTTTATAGACGATAGGAAGCTTTCCGTTATTTCTGGTCTGTTATGAAATGGATCGGTTTCTAGGTGGTATCAATTTGGAGTGTAATGAGCATAGTATAACAGGTATATTTTAATGGAAGTAGAGTGGGGAGGCCATGTGGTGAGTTAGGAGTGGCTCAGAAGTATTCACGTGGTGAAGGGATGATGCAATAGGAAAAGATAACCATTGGCGGGAAGATGGGTGGATTTTGGAGGGAGAGTACATTGTAAGTAGCTTGGAGTAGGGAGGGGTGTGAAATGATGATGTATGCCATGTATCATGGGGCTCAACAATAGGAACTCCATTTTTCGGACCCACCTGCTGATAAACATAGGATGGGTAGTGTTTCTAGGAAAGACTAGTGTCTATTCAGATCTACTAGTCCCACTAAGATGGGTAACTATATTAGAAACAAACAATTCAAAGTAACTTGTGTTTTCCTTTATGGGAGATAAATAGGAGAGAAGTAGAGAGCACCAACCTTAGTCTTTTGCTTGGCTCCTTGCTTGTTTCCTCTCTCCTTTGATAGAGCTTCACCACTCCTTTCTCACTTGTCCGGATTCAAAGAACACCTATAGAGGCAAAGTAGCAAAATACCATCAAATCATAGAGATCTATAATACCATAAACAATAATAGAATCAGATGTACATTAACCATACAATTGCATTTACAAATACAAGATTCAGAGATACACAAGTATATGGATGAAAACTCAAATAACTTTATTGATAGAAGTAGAAGAGAGGATTACAACCCAACTGTCTAATCCAGCACCATCCTCCTAGCATGAAAGCCCTCTTCACCTCATGAAAAGCTAGATCACCCAACAATACACTGTCTCACAAAGAAGCCAACAACATTTCCTTACAAAATAGAAAATTCCAGCCTTTGGATCTCTAGGATGAGGGATCCATATATAGATATTTGTAGGGGGTGAGTTGGCTTTTGGGTTTTTGATTAGTGTCATTTCACTGATAGTTCTTGGTTCCACTTGGAGATTTCATGATCTCTTACTCATACCTGGGTAAATTTAGAGAGGCAAGTGTCATATGAGAAGTTTCTAGAAGATTCTCAGAGTTTCCACCTAGCAAACTGCCTCTACCATTTATCTGCTCTCGATCATCACACCCTACAGAAGGAATTTTCAGTATGCATCACACCCCTTGTGTGTAAGAGGTGAGATGCATCACACCCTCAGCATAGAGCAGTCTATATGGTCCAATTTTGACCAGTTCTGAGTAGTTTTTCAGGGAGAACTTCTAGGAAATGATGTAATCAGTTGGCCTTGATCCTTTAGGGTTTGAAACAATACTTTTAGAGGTTTGAGAGCCCTTGGTTTATCGACATATGTGATTGGCGTTGTAGTGCCCAAATATGTCTATAATAGGTAGGGGGTCTGAAGTTAATTATCCACTATTTATTTGGGTGGGGTAGGTCAGAACCGCTGGACTATGTGTGTTGTATATCACAAGCTGACAAGCGGTTTTTTTTTGTCGATTTCAACCTTTCTTATAAAAACCAAATATTAGCACAGGTGCATTATTACATATTAATTAATTATGTTTAAATTACATGATTAAACTAATTAAATCATTATTAATCAACAATAAACATAATTAATTTAACCCTAAGGGTGTGTTTTGATTAGAAAGCCCATATTCTTTTCCTAAGGTTTCTTCTAACCCTATTCTAATGCATATTTAAGAAATTAACCAAGTTTAGACACTTTGGTTAATATTCCTCTAATATACCTATTGATTTCAACTAAGATTAGGCTTGATGGTTGATTTGTTATCTAATCTATGCAACCTTTTAACTTAGTTTAATCATGATTAAATAATATGATCCAACTATAAAATTTATTTCTATGGGGAACTTAAACAAGCTACACACTTTTATTTGAAAATTTTCTAAAGTAATTTTAAAGCACCTTTTGATCTTTTTGGTGGCATTTCAACTTTCTCACATGCATACCCTCTTTTAATATATATATATATAGATATATATATATATATATATATATATATATATTTATATATATATATATCTGTGTGTGGTGTGTGTGTGGTTGTGTGTGTGTGTGTGTGTGTTACATTCCATATATATCTTTATATAATATCTGTATATTCAAATTTCTAATAATTTTATGTAATCTCTATATACAATTTTGGCAGTTTTTACAGTAAAACAATTTTATACTACAAATTTTGGGTGAATAATTTTTGGAAAAAATGGAAATTAGTGAATATTTCTGTTGGAAAAGACATGGAAAATTAGTCAATTTTCAAATATTAGCCCCTAAAATTTTCCCTAGTAACACACCAAGTAGACTTGAAACCATGTTAAGGATTTTCAATACTAGAATAGATGTGAACCTAATAGGTTTCCTCAAGATTTTCCTCTTGGATGTTGTGTTTTTCATTCAAACTTAGCTCAATCTATGGAATATTCCAAAACAAATAAGAAGAGCTAATAGATAACTAAGTATTGTGGTTATCACTCTTCCTCTATTATAGACCGCAAATCCCTTCGGAGTCATGCACTCTTTAACACAAGGTGTTATTTATGTACAATGGATAGGACACAAAACAAGACATGACATGACTGTACACAACAAACACAAGACATAAAACAGATGATGAGTAAATAAACAGTACATGAAATGCATCTTAGAGATGCTACTAAAAATAGAGTTTCAAATCCCGACCATTAACTGGAAGAGGGTTAGTCCTCCCTATTAAGGCCCTATGATTCATAGTTTTAATTGATCATTGGCTATTTCCTTGTAGTTTATTCAATAACAATATCAAGAATTGTATGTGGTTATTGCAAAGGAAACTGCGTTCTATTGGAAGAGGATTTTTATCAAAAGACATGGGGTTCATTCAAGCACAAGCCGTAATGGGTACTGAAAAATAAGTTGGAATATGGGATCATGATACTTAAATTGAAAAAATATGCTTTCCTTTTAGAAACATTACAGTTATACAATGTTTTTTAAAAGCATTAGAATTTGAAATTGGGCCTTTCTATCAAGACAAATTTTCATTAACAGAATGTACTTTCCTACCTAAAACTTTGTACATATCCAAGAAAAACTTGAAAATCATAAGAGAACTTAGCATAATGTACTTTCTTTCCTTCCTTAACATTCTTAAAGAGTTGAGGTTCCCCAAGTCATCAGATAACTTTTGAAGGAAATGAAAGTTAGTAATAGTCCAATTCACAACTAAAGATGTGTCACAAATACGAGGGGGCATCTCCTCCAAATCACAAAAGTGCTCAGGTTAAAATCTAGCATTATTGGAAGCTTAATGCTCGACTGGTTGTTATTGAACCCAGACATTTTTCCATTCTTCACTAAAAGCTTAAATATAGCTTCTCTAAGTTCTACATGACTTTACTATGCTCTTGAAGTGTGTTGGTATTATGATGCATGTGTTGTACTTGATGGCAACCCCCTCATAGAAGATCAACTCACTTGTATACATTCAGATGAATCTACAGAAGAAATATCAGATGTGACAGAGTGCATGGGTTACCGGACAGCAAAAAGGGATCAGATGACAGTTCACAAGTAAGCTTTG
>APFE030251420.1:0-48821 GCA_000404065.3 Pinus taeda
GAGTTGAGGTTCTTCTTGGTAAATGTTTTGAGCATTGAGACATTATATGCCTTGGCTTCCATGATTAAGTAGCTACTTGTTTACTGCAGAATTGTATGACTCCATGAGCCCAATGGGAGAATCCTAATTTTGTTGTTCCAACCAGCTTAAATTTCATATACTGTTTAAAGAGTTAGCCATCTTTTCTTGCCCTTAATGCATATCAAAAATCTGTGAGAGAGCCCTCTCTGACTAAGGAGGCTAAACCTTAGTCTAAAGCCTGGTTTGAAACAGTTTCATGAGATCTTATTAAGTAGCAGCCCTTAGTACTGATTTTATGATAACAGAAAGGAATGGGAAATTTAACTTTAATAGTGAGCTTGTTGAGATCCCTATAATATGGACACATACACCATGATCCATTATTCTTGTGCACCAATACTACTGGAGAAAAGAAAGAACTTTGACTAGGTTTAATTATAACAGCCTCTATCATTTCTGCAACCATACATTCAATTTCAATATTTTGGGCATAAGGATATATGTAAGGCTTGATGTTTGGAGGAACAATTCCTAGAATCAAGTGAATCGCATGATCATGGTCATGAATAGGTGGGAGGCATTTGGGAGTTTCAAACACCTTGGAATTATTGTCCAAGACTTTTTGAAGATCTAGAGAAATAAATGATATCGATGTTTGAACACCTAGTGAGCATGATTGTGCAATTATGCCTCATTGTTCTTTCTTCAGAAGATTTGTCATTCCATTAGAGCTGATTATGTTTCCTGGTTTCCCTTCAATACCTTTTAATTCAACTTCCTTTCCTTCCCAAGAAAATTCAAGAAAAAATCTTGAAAATTGAAAGCTATCGTCCCCAAAGATTGTAACCATTAGATTCCTAGTACAACATCAACACCACCCATTGGAATGGAAAGCATTGGACTATTCATTACATATTCCCCCATGATTAGCTTGATACTATGGAACTTTCCAGAGAACTTTATAGTTCCTCCATTTGCAACCATCACTTGACACTCTGGTGGTGGATATAGGAAGAAATTCAATTTCTTGGCTACCTTACAATGAATAAAATTATGGGTACTACCTGAATTAATCAACACTATTACCTTTTTCTTCTTGATATATCCTTTTGTAATGAGAGTTTGATGAGTGTTAATTCCTGCCAATGCATTACAAGATATGGCCAGATTCATTTCTTATTTCTTTGGAGTTTGTTCCGGGTGTATATCCTCCTGTTTTGATGTTTCTTGTTCCTTTCCTTCCTCCTCTTCACAATATATGTAGAATAATTTATTCTCAACACACTTATGACCTTTAGTGTATTTTCCATCCCAACTATAACAAAGCCCTTTTTCTATTTTTTCCTCCAATGGTTGTGGTGTTAACCTTGTAGGTTGTGGAAGACTAACACTTCATATTTATAGCTGTGAGTGGTAGACTTACTTGCCATAATTTTTCTTTCAACTTTTCTTGCCACCCTGAATTCCTTCTCCAATGAATCAAGTTCCCAAAGGCGAACCTCACGTTGGATGTTGTATTTTAAAGTCCCTATGAAGACATCAATCCTATACTCCTCTTGAATATCGGTTACACTAATATTCAAATTTTGGAAGTCTTCAATGTTCTCCACCATTGAACCCTTTTGTTTGAGATTTATCAATTGGCTAAAGAAGGTGTTTCTCTTTGTATCTTCATAATGTGTTATCATTTCTGTTAGAAAATTATATATTACGGAGCAATGGAACACATAAAATATTGCAGAAATATAAACATAGAAAATGCATAAAACAAGAGAGACACAAATATACGTGGTTCACCCAGTTTGGGCTACATCCACAGAGAAACAACCAATCCTTCTTTTATTATATTATCCAGCAAACTGAAGAGATACAACCTACAACAGATTCGTTGTAGCACACTCTTCGTTCTCAATATCCTCTCTCTTCCTCACTTAGAATACAGATATACATAGACGCAATACAATTCCCTCATATAGAGTGAGGGGCTGCGTTCTAGGGCAAAAAAGCCTAAATTAAACATAACTTCTACCGTCAAATCATCCACCTAATGAACAGCCTAGATTGACTAGAAATTACTATACTTTTACAAGGCAACTTTACATCTATTTTTAGCTTCAGGGGCGCTACCCCCGAACCCCCGCCGGGGGACCATTAGTCCTCGGACGCCCCAACTAGGAGGGATTAGCTCCCTCGAATCCCCACGGGGGGGGGGGGGAAGTCCCCTCCACATGGAGGGGTGTACAATCTTCTTGGGGTATGCATCCGGCTGAAGCCTTTGAATATAGAAGATAATCAGGCTCCACACCCAACAATTTCCTCTGTAAACATTGACCAGCTGACAAGTGGTTTATGAGAACAAGTCCATCTATACCATAAAAAATTATTAGGTTCTAAATATAAAGATGAAATATGTACCTTTCGTTAGGGTTGCTCCATTTGTAGTATCCATGTTGGAAATAATACTGAGAGGGGGGGTGAATTAGTATTATCAAATCTTTTTCAATAAACACTTGCAGATCTGACTAATGAGACTTGCATATACCTTCCAGATTTTAATGTAATTTATTCTTTAGATGTTAACCATTAATCTATATTTCAAAACCATATAATAATGAACAGGAACAAGAACATAGACAGTCACACCAAAGAACACCAGATATATATGTCAAACTATTGCTCCATTTGTAGTATCCATGTTGGAAATAATACTGAGAGGGGGGGTGAATTAGTATTATCAAATCTTTTTCAATAAACACTTGCAGATCTGACTAATGAAACTTGCATATACCTTCCAGATTTTAATGTAATTTATTCTTTAGATGTTAACCATTAATCTATATGTCAAAACCATATAATAATGAACAGAAACACGAACATAGACAGTCACACCAAAGAACACCAGATATAAGGTGGAAACCCAATGTGGGAGAAACCCACCTGCTGCAATATGTATCTATCTTCTTTCAATTGGAAACTTCTTTTTACAATGATTTTGTACTGGTGCAGTCCTTTACCAGTACACACGTCGCAACCTGCAGAGAGCTACAACCCTCTCTCGCTTTCCAGCTTCTCTTGTAAGGGAGCTACAACCCTCTTAGCTCTTGTACTAGCTCAGATACTAGTACGTACGTGCTGACCTACAAAAGGCTACTACCTTCTCTTTCCTTCCAGGGACCATGTTTCATCAATTTTCAAACATATGGATGTCCACATTTTCTCTGTCTATGACCTGCACAGCTTCACTCCTACGCTGTCAGTGACCTGCGCAGCTTCGCACCCGCATTGTTTGTGCTCTGCGCACCTCCACACCTGCAACGTCTTCTAATTTGCGCACCTCCTCACCTACTCCTTCACTAGTACTGCGCACCTCCACACCTGCGCCTTCTCTGGTGCTGCGCACCTCCGGAGATAGACAGTTTATCAGTCCTCAAATATACCCCATACTATCAAATTCACATATCTGATCAAGCGCCAAAGAGATGTCGACCCATTAGTAGATTTGACTTATAATGCTCCGGTTTCTTCTTGATTCAGGTTCAACTATAACTCCCCAACCGATTATCAGAAATTCAAATCTTGCTATTCTTAAGATATTCAACACACTTGTGTCCAGCCAAATGATCTCCTTTCCCTTTTATAGCCAAGGCCTTACTCAAACCATGGATCAAAACCATTGAGAAACAATACTAGGGACCCAAAACCTGGGTTCAATATTTTAGATGCAAAACCACGGACCAAAACCATAGGATCAAAAATGTCGGGCTAAATACCATGGACCAAAATTAAGGTGGGTGATTTTCTCTGCATGAAAGTCTGTGCATTTTAGGTTCACACCATTTGTTCGGAACGCCTGCGAACATGTCCGCACTCTGTGAACTGTGCATCTGTGCAACCTGCCAATGTATGCACCTTTTGATCGGTGCACTTGCGGAACCTAAAAATAACACTGCTGCACTTATAATTTATCATCTGAGATGAGTGGGTTGCCATCAAGTACAACATATGCATCATAATGCCAACAATCTCCCCCTTTGGACTTGATGGCAACAACATCCAATCACTCTCCCCCTTTAACATCAAGGGCAAAGGGCAGACCTCATTCTACTAACCATACTCCCCTTGAGCACCTGCTAAAGTTTCTGTTTGGCTGAAATGTTGGTCATGCTCCCCCTGATTGTAAGAAATGACTGCAAAAACAAGATGTTCTTCAAGAGAGAACATGACTTCATACATCATAAGTAACCTTCCTATCATCAAGACTCATACATCCATCTCATAAAGCAAGAACAAGGATCATTTATCCTAGGCATAGTGGGGAAACCAAAATAGGCCGTTACATGACCTTGATATGAAAGAAAATACATGACATAGAGAAAAGAACAACTATCATCAGCAGAATCAACCTTCAGACCAGTACACATAGATCTCATTTAGCATCTACTCCACTAAAAACTCTTGGGAAATCAAACCAAGAACTTCTAAGATGATGCCAACAATGCATTATTAGAAGAATATATGCTCCCCCTGAACTTGTTCCAGATGGTCTCTGACAGACCCATATCGGACTTTCTTCACTCAGAACTCAAACCACATAGACCAAAAAATGTACGCGTATCCACCTACATACAACACACAAGATTCAATAGCATGATGATGCATCAACAACCCCCAGCTTCTGTCTGAGGTATTCAAATGTCTCCCCGGGCAAAGGTTTGGTGAGTATATCAGCCACTTGTTCCTTAGATGGAACATACTCCAACTTAACTTTTTGTTCAAGCACTTGTTCCCGGAGAAAATGATACTTGATAGGTATGTGCTTAGTTTTTGAGTGCATGACATGATTCTTTGAAATACTGATTGCACTTGTATTATCACAAAAATGGAAATAGGTGAAGTACAAGTGACTTGGAGATCCTGCAATGTTTGCATCATCCAAAGGAGTTGTGTGCAGCAAGATGCAACAGCTACATATTCTGCTTCAGCTGTAGATAATGCAATGGAACTTTGTTTCTTGTTGAACCAAGATACCAATCTAGGACCCATGAAGAATGCACCTCCACTAGTGCTTTTCTTGTCATCCATGCTACCTGCCCAATCTGCATCTGTATATGCATGAAGCGTGAGATTTGTATCTCTAGGATACAATAATCCATAGTTTTGAGTCCCTTGAAGATACTTGAAAATTCTCTTGACTGCCTGAAGATGAGTTTCCTTTGGGTTAGCCTGAAACCTTCCAACTATCCCTACTGCATGCATAATGTCTGGTCAGATACCTGTTAGATAGAGTAGATTACCAACCATGGATCTATAGGTTGGTTGATGAACAAGTGCTGATTCATCATTTGCGTTGAGGCTGCATCCTATTATCATAGGAGTACATACTGGTTTCGAATCCTCCATCCCATACTTCTTCAAGATTTGCTTGAGATACCTAGTTTGTGAAAGAAAGATACCATCTTTGTTTTGTTGCACCTGTAAACCAAGGAAATATGTGAGCTCACCGAGCAGGAACATTTCAAATTCTTTCTGCATCACCAAGGCAAAGTTTTGACCCATGGCTTCTTCATTGCTACCAAAAATGATATCATCAACATATACAACAAGTATTAGCATTTTATTATTGTCAACTTTTATATATAGATTGTTGTCTATTGATCCTTTTGCAAAACCTTGTTGATGAAGGTACTCATCCAACTGAAAATACCAAGCCCTTGGAGCTTGTTTAAGGCCATAGAGAGCCTTTTTGAGTTTGCATACAAGATTTGTATCATTTCCAAGTATAAACCCATCTGGTTAATCAATGTACACTTCTTCATTCAAGTCTCCATTCAGAAATACAGATTTTACGTCCATATGAAATACCTTGAACTTCTAAAATCTAGAGAGAGCGAGGAACATTCGTATAGCCTCAAGTTTGGCAACTAGAGCAAAGGTTTCTTCAAAGTCTATGCCTTCTTGTTGTGCATATCCTTTACAAACAAGTCTTGCCTTGTTCCTAACCACATCCCCATTTTCATTCAGCTTCTTTTTGAAAATCCATTTTGTCCCTATGACATTTTTATCGATTGGTCTAGGAACCAACTCCCAAGTGTTATTCTTTTCAATCTGTTCGAGTTCTTCTTCCATAGCTTTGACCCAACATTCATCTTTACATGCCTCTCTTACATTTTGCGTTTCAGTGGAGGAGAGAAATGCCAAATAGCTTGAAGCTTCAACTATTGATCTTCTTGTTTGTATACCAGCCTCTTTCTATCCCAATATCTGAGATTCTAGATGATTCTTCTGAACATACCTGGATCGAGTCTTTTCTTCTATCCTTATCTTTTCTTCTAGCACCTCATGGATTTCTTCTTCATCATGATCTGATTTGATGGATAGTCCTCATCATCTTCAAAATATTCAGATCTTACCTGCCTAGGAGTGCTTTCTTCTTCATCAACCACTACATCAATACTTTCAACTATTTTTCAAAGCCTTTTATTGTAACACTTGTATGCTTTGCTGTGGGGAGAGTAACCAAGGAGAATGCCTTCATCTGCTCTAGGTTCAAACTTGCCAAGATTTTCATCAGTATTTTTGATGTAGCATTTGCTTCCAAAAATTGTGAAGTATTTTACCGAGGGAGTCTGACCATACCATAGTTCATGAGGGGTCTGAGTGTTGTTTACCTAGACATTTGTATTGTTGAGAATAACAACAGCAGCAAATGCAGCTTCACCCCAGAAGGTTGCAGGAGTTCCAGACTCATCCAACATAGCACGAGCCATTTGTTGAACTGTTCTATTCATTATTTCCACTATTCCATTTTGCTGCAGAGTTATAGCTGTAGAGAATTCCCTTCTTATTCCATGTTCTTCACAAAAAGAAAAATTCATTTGAGGTAAACTCCCCACCTCTATCAGACCCGAGGCATTTAATTTTATGATCTGATTCATTTTCAACCAAGGCTTTGAAAGATTTGAATTTTTCGAAGGCTTCATCTTTGTGCTTCATAAGTCCTATCCAACACATCCTGGAAAAGTCATCAATGAATAATATAAAGTATTCTTCTCCCCGAGGTGACCTTTTCCTAGATGGACCACATACATCAGTATGGATAAGTTCAAGTGGCCTGCTAGCTGATCCTTCCTTCTCAGGGAAGTTAGTTCTGGTTTTCTTACCAAACTGACATGATTTGCATATTGTATTATCTGGAATTCTGATGTCTGGAAGACCATGAACTGCCTAGTATTTGCATGCTTTCCTTATCTATGAGACGCTTAGATGCCCCAACCTCCGGTGCCATAGCCAGTGTTCATCATTCTTGCTCAGATAGCATTGTTGTTGTCCTTCTTTGAATATGTATAAATTATTTTGAGTTCTTATGTCTTTGATCACTATTTCTCCTGTATCAAGATCACCAACACTACATCCATTGATCGAAATATTACCTATATTCCTTGATCGCACATCTGACTAACACTCAATAGATTATGCTTTAAGCCATCAACATACATAACATTTCTTGCTTTGACCTTTTCTTTTAACTGAACAGAACCTTTACCTTTTATGAGCGCAGGGGTGTCATTTCCAAATGAGACCTTCTTCTCCTTCTCCAAGGCACTATATGACTGAAGTTTTTCTTTATGACCTGTCATATGTTTTGAACATCCACTGTCGATGTACCATTAATTTTCCTTCCCTTCTGCATATAAGGCTATGCCACATCTTCTTGGTTGTGGTTCTTTCATTCTCCATGTTTTGATATTTGAGGCTTGCTCCTTCTGAGTTGCCTGCCAAAACTTGCTCTTGCATTCAGAATCTTCATGACCAAAATTATTACAAATAGAACATTCTATTTCATTTTCAAGAGCAGAAAAGTTTTGTAGGTCCTTTTCATGATTCCAGTCATACTCCTCTGTTTTTGAGTTTCTCTAGTCATGATAATTTTGTAGGCAACACACTGAGTAGCTTTGTGTCCAAAGTTGTGACAAGAGAAACATTGGCCATTGAAGAAATTCCTGCGATTATCAACCCTGTGGACAGAACGATTGTAGTTTTCATTGACATTCATTCTTGAGACAAATTGAGAATGATTTACTTGTGGTCTGTTGTAGCTTATGTTTATCCTTGAAGCAGATTTCCCCTGATTTACTTGGTGATCTCTGTTCATTCTTGAAGAAAAATGTCCCTGATTTACCTGGTGAGCAGCATTGGGCCGTTGTTGTTGATTGTATATTTGTTCACTTCTCCTTGCTGCATCAATATAACTTTTGGAGGTGGATGGCTTATGTGCTTGAGATGCTTCTTCATTATATCCCAGACCTATCTTGATTAGTGGAGAATGTTGTACTTTGATAATCTCATCTAACGTTTCAAATCCTTTAACAAATCTAAGATTAAGAGCTTTAGTTTTATCAATCTCTTTTCTGAGGCCCGCTATTTCACATTCTAACTTTTCATGATGTTTTTCACTTTTAGCCAATTGGAATGCAGAGTATCAATAATCATATTTTTCTCTTCTAAACAAATTTTGAGTTTATAAATCTCTTCAATAAGACCTTCATCTATAGAATCCATGAAATCATCATCTTCAAAAGCCATTAAAAGTCTATACTTATTACCTTGTTCATCTTCATCACTATTTGAAGATCCATCACTTTCTTCATGAGTGTAATAGCCTTTCTTATTTACATTCTGTTTCTTGTTCCATCTAACAGGTTCCTTACCTTTATGAGGACACTTGGCAACATAGGGGCTGACGCTTCCACAAGAAAAACATTTGAAAGGTAACTTACCTCTAAATCTTCCAGCACCCCGTTGAAGGTTCTTGACAAAATTTGATTCTTCCTCTTCTTCTGACATATGTCCTGAGTCATAAGAATCTCCTTTTCCTGAGGCCTTGAATGCGGCTTCTCTTCTATCTGATGGTCCCCCTTTCCTCATTTCATAAGCAGTTAGAATTCCGTGTAGCTGCGACATGGTAATTTTCTGTAGATTCTCCTTTTCTTCTATTGCAGAAACTTTTGATTCAAACTTAAGAGACAAAGATCTTAGAACCTTTTCAACCACAATAGCCTCTTTTATTTCTTCACCCAAATTTTTCATACAATTAACAATATCATCTATACGTAGGAAATAGTTAGCAACACTTTCATCATTGTACATTATGATATTTTCATATTGAATTCTGAGGGTTTGAAGTTTTGCTCATTTTACTTGTTCATTTCCTTCATATCTCAGAACAATCTTGTCCCATATTTCTTTTGCGGTTTTATACTGCATAACCTTGATGAATTCTGATTGAGATAGACATCCTAATAGAATATTGACAGCCTTTGCATTTGTTTCAAACTGCTTCTTCTCAGCCGGATCTGTGGGAGTTGCTGATGGAAAATTGTACCCTGTATCTATGATATCCAAGACTTATGTACCAAGAGATTGAAGATAGGTAGTGAATCTTACCTTCCAATAGACGAAATTGGTCCCATAAAAAATTGGTGGCTTGATCAATGATTCTCTCTCGTAGTTGCTCATGATGATAGATCTTCCTTCAAGTGATCAAGCTTCTTCTGAATGACCTGCTCTGATAACAATTTTTGGAAATAATATTGAGGGGGGAGTGAATCAGTATTATCAAATATTTTTCAATAAACACTTGTAGATCTGACTAATGAAACTTGCATATACCTTCTAGATTTTAATGTAATTTATTCTTTAGATGTTTACCCATTAATCTGTATGTCAGAACCATATAATAATGAACAGGAACAAGAACATAGACAGTCACACCAAAGAACACCAGATATAAGGTGGAAACCCAATGTGGGAGAAAACCACCTCCTGCAATATGTCTCTATCTTCTTTCAATTAGAAACTTCTTTTTACAATGATTTTATACTGATGCAGTCCTTTACCAGTACGCAGGCTGCTGCAGAGAGCTACAACCATCTCTCGTCTTCCAACTTCTCCTGTAAGGGAGCTACAACCCTCTTAGCTCTTGTACTAGCTAAGATACTAGTACGTAGGTGCTGACCTACAGAAGGCTACTACCTTCTCCTTCCTTCTAGGGACCACGTTTCATCAATTTTCAAACCTGCAGATGTCCGCACTTTCTCTGTCTGTGACCTGGGCAGCTTCGCTCCTGCGCTGTCACTGACCTACGCAGCTTTGCACCCACATTGTTTGTGCTCTGCGCACCTCCGCACCTGTAGCGTCTTCTGATCTGCGCACCTCCGCACCTGCTCCTTCACTGGTACTACGCACCTCCTCACCTGCGCCTTCTCTAGTGCTGCGCACCTCCGGATATAGACATTTTAGCAGTCCTCAAATATTACCCAGACTGTCAAATTCATAGATCCGATCAAGCGCCAAAGGAATCTCGACCCATCAGTAGATCTAACTTATAATGCTCCGGTTTCTTCTTGATTCAGGTTCAACTATAACTCCCCAACCGATTATCAGAAATTCAGATCTTGCTATTCTTAAGATATTCAACACACTTGTGTCCAGCCAAATGATCTCCTTTCCCTTTTATAGCCAAGGCCTTACTCAAACCATGGATCAAAACCATTGAGAAACAATACTAGGGACCCAAAACCTAGGTTCAATATTTTAGATGCAAAACCACGGACCAAAACCATAGGATAAAAAACGTCAGGCTAAATACCATGGACCAAACTTAAGGTGCACGATTTTATCTGCATGAAATTCTGTGCATTTTAGGTTCGCACGTTTTGTTCAGAACGCCTACGAACATGTTCGCACTCTGTGAACTGTGCATCTGCACAACCTGCCAATGTCCGCACCTTTTGATCGGTGCACCTACGGAACCTGAAAATAACACTGCTGCACTTATAATTTATCATCTGAGATGAGTGGGTTGCCATCAAGTACAACATATGCATCATAATGCCAACAATCCATGTTACCGGACCCTTTCCATCAAACTTCCTCATATCTATATTTGAAATGTGGTTGTTCTTAAACCCCGCATTCGAGTCTCTAAAGTTGTAATTCATATTCCTTTTGTTCTCATCATGATTTTCATGGATTACCTTGTCACCACCAGGAAGCCTTTCTTGTAACAAAATTTTCAAACCTTCCATGTATACTTTTAAACCATTCATGTCTCCTTTTAAAACATCCATGTCACATTTTAGTTCATCTTTGGTTTATCTTTGTGAGAGAAAAATTTGTTGCACTTGGTCCCATAATTTCGATATATCATGCTTCAATTCTTCCTCTTTATGCATCATAGTATAGCTTTCTAAGAGCTTAATGGGTGTCAAATTATTTTTCTTAGGAGGAATTTTATAACCCAATATTGGTATCTATGCTTCAGTATAACCTTGGAATCACTTCAAATTGATTAAAAAAAAATTATGCATTTTTTCAAAAACAATACACACCTTTTTCCCGCTTTTAGGAGCTTGATCTTGAAACGCTTGTAACTCTGTAATTTAGGATCTCCAAGTTCTAAAATTTCTTTATGTGGTATCTCTCTAAGTATTCTTTCCGACCCCACAAGTATGATTGTGATTGGATTCTTCAAAAAATATTTTGGCCAAATCTCCCATGATGCATCGATTATATCTTCAAAAATATAGCGGGACAAGATATGAAATTCATACATGAGGTTCATCAATATTTCAGATCCACGTGGTTGCAATTTCAACTTCTGAATCTTTGTAGAAAAGGGTTATATCCAAAATTCCATGGTGACCTATTTGAAGAAGCGAAACCCTAGAATCCAAAGCTCTGATACTAAATTTTATACGACCAACTCACAAAAATATAGATTAAATGACTTAAAAATTATCCTATTCGAGGGGGAAAACTCCTTTACATTACATAAATGAACAATTCCTAGATGATAAAAATGACAAGTCCTCCTTTGTATATATAGGAGTCTAAGGGGTCACAATATAATTAGAACCTACATAACAATAATAATATAAGGGCACAACAATAACAATATTGGGCTTCTATGGGGCACAACAATGACAATATGGGGGTACATGGGCTCAAAAATAATAATAAGGGGGGATACGCTAGTATTATAGGGACCTAACATTGTCAACAATATAGCTTATGATTGAACCCCTCAAGTGTGTGTTCTACATCAATGTAAGATGCTTGCTAGGCTTCATTATCTCCTAGCAAGGCATCAGAGTTGACCCATTGAAATTCCAAGTAATTCGTGAGATCCTCACACCAAAAACATTAAGGTAGTTGAAAAGCCTCCAAGAAGAGGCCAATTTCTTGAGTCACTTTATTCCCAATTACTCCACATGTACGCATGATTTCATTCATCTCCTTTGTCAAGACATCCCATTCCAATGGGATGAAAAATATCAACAATCTTTTGAGGCTTTGAATGAAGTGTTATTAGAAGCACCCCTAATAAATACTCTTGACTACAACAAGGACCTTACCCTTTACCTCTCAACATCAGAAGTATCCATCATGAGTGTACTCATCCAAGATGGAAATGTTAATAGAGAACACACCATATATTATATCAACAAAAACCTGTTAGGACCTTCTTTGAACTATGGATCATTTGAAAAGAAAACATTAGCCCTCGTACACTCTATCCATAAGATTTAACATTATATCATTCTTTGGACTACCATGGTAGTTTCCAGTATCAATACCATATGGAACTTGCTCACTTGAAAAATGATGAACCATAAATACACTTGATGGATCATCATATTGCAATAATTCGACCTCTAGTTTTCTTCCCCTAAAAGCAAGAAGGATCTTATCCTTGCTAAATTCATCATTGATATACCAACAAATAGTCAAGGGTCACTAGTGAATGACACTTTCCTTGATGAACACTTGTTTGTCATATTGATTGAATACCCTTGGTATGGCATCATTCTTTTCTATCTTTGAACCCAAAATTTCCATCCTCATATCCCTTAAGATGATTGGTGGTGCATTCGCCACTAGGAACCACATTATCTCTTCTTAGGGGATTTTTTTATATCAAAGAGGTATCGAAACCATCCTAAATTGGTGCCTAAAACTTGAGGGATCAGAGCGAGTCTTAAATTTCCATCACAATGGAGAATGCATGGGTATATTTCTAGAATCCCCACTACCCAAAAAACCCTCTGCATCGATTATTTTTGGCCCACTCTCTTCCAAGACTGCATCCAAGCAGTTACGTGATGTGAATGGTGCTAGATATATGCTCACAAAGCTAGAGCACCCCTTTCTCCTTTAGATATTTTCATAGTTATGAGCCCCTTCTACAAATGGGGCATTAATTTTATGACTTGCAATCCACCATCATAAAATGTCCATAAGGAAATTGTAGCCAATGTTGACTACTTCACCAAGTGGGTTGAAGCCATGCCTATGTTCAATAACATTGTCGATACCACTGCTCATTTTTTCTTCAATCATGTCATCATGTGGTTCGACATTCTCAAGGATATTGTTTTTTATCATAAAAAAGACTTTGAGAATGATATTTTCCAGGAATTATCTCAACTCCTTGGATTAACACATGAGTTTGCTTCCCCATACTACCCCTAACCAAATGGGAAAGTAGAAGTTTTTAACAAATTTCTCAAAACAATGTTATAGTGTATGGTGAACAAGCAAAAAAAAATTAGCATCACATTCTATTTTCATCTTTGTAGGCATAACACATGCCTGTTAAAACATCCACAAGGTTCACTCCCTTCCACCTAGTACATGGTGTCAAGGTTGTACTCCCGATTAAGTGCGAGATCCTCACACTGTGTACAATATTCGAAATCCCCCCAACATTTCTCCCTTAGAGCAGCGAATGATTCAACTAGAACACATCAACAAAAGTCAATGAGCATCTCTCCAACACAATGAGGAAAAAAAAGGAGAACCAAAGCCACTTCCAATTGCATCGTCACTTGTCACCCATTCAATGAGGGGATTTTAGTCCTTCACTATCAGATGTTATTAATGAAGCTTTAGGCACATGGAAGTTCAAAAAATTATGGAAGGGTCCTTATATCGTCAAGCATTACCTCCTTAAAGGCACCTAAATTTTGGAAGAACCCAAAAAAACATGCCTCAAAAACCCTATAAGTGGGATCTACCTCACAAACTTCCATCGCTAACCATAATTTTAATCTTGCCTTATGATGTTGTGTTGTCCCAAGATTTATTTTTGAATGATTTCCCCACCATGAAGTACACTAAACTATGTTCATATCGGATTTCAGAGATCTGTGGTTTGTGCTTTTTGAATCTTTGATCGGAGAATCCACAGTAAGAGGATTTTTACACCAACGTTTCGAATCCCAAATGGGATCCATCATCAGGGCAAAGAGAAAGATGATAAAGATGATAAAAGGAGAGCCAGAAGGAGGAAACAAATACTCAAGAGGGAAAGAATAATGAAGGAGCAGCATAGGTCGGCCAGGGAGATTAATAATGAAGTTTAAACTAAACTATGTTCATATCATGTGTTATAGATGAATCAACGACCAACTTACTATCATGGGTTTGCTAACTATGCTTCTCGATGGTCACAAAATCTCACTTCGATTGCATATACGATTTACTCTCTTGATCAAACCCTTCTCCATCAGAATGTTTTTTTCATTGGGTTAGTCACCAATAATAAAGCTAAATATGATGTCATCATAGGCCTCTTGGATGATACCTCCAAGTTAGATATCTGTCATTTGATTGTGTTCCTTGATTCCCAACTTGTCGTCGTGTAGTTGAACTAGACATTTTATGTTCATGAACGTCATCTCTTTAGGAAATACCTACATTCCAAGTTGTTAGTATGTGGTTTTGATCATGTGATGTTTTCACATATTCATATACATTAGAACTATTTCGACAATAGAATCACTAATCACATCTTATATTGGAAAGTATTACATACAAATCATCATCAGGACATATGAAATCACTCATAATGATCCATCACATACAAAAATAAACATGCATTCAATAAAAGCATCACATAAATAGATGAAACCCCATCTGAAATATAAAAAGATCATATATATATATATATATATATATATCTAGATATATACCTCAAAAATATAGTTTAGATACATTGAGGGGTTATCACTGCCAAAAAACTATATAGCTTGAAAAAGGGGGAGCATCCTCATAACGGATGCTTCGCTTGGTACATAGAAACGTCTAAGGGCATGGTTGGGAGGGGCCAACCCCTTGACTCCCTCTGCCACTAGCAGGAGGACCTCTCACCTCCTCAAGATCTAGTACCAAAACTAGTTTGGATGTAACCATTGTTATAGATACCCTTTGTAGCACAGGCCACCACTCATGTATGGTGTCTTGATGAGGTATTTTGCATCCTCTGCTAGGGCTACCCATCCAGTATCTAGTCCCAAGAAGAAGGCCAATCATCTGCTCTCTGAGGTCCCTCTCTCTCTCTCTCCTCTGCAGTCCTCTATTGGGCCCGTAATATATGGATATCCTATGAATTATTCTCATCATCTCCCCACTATCTGGGGGTGTTGCACCAACCTGTAGTCACAATCTCTAATGAGGGGGCGGCACTAGCTCACTATTGCCCAAATGAACTTGTCCAACATGTGCACCACCTATGACCTATCTCCCATCATTTGATCAATCTCGAACAAAAACCACCCTACAACCTTGAGGTCCCATATTTGTAAAGAAAAAAAGTGGTCACATCAATATCACATCGATATATATGATAAGAAACAAATCACATAAAAGAAAGAAATAAAAAAACATATATACCTGACATGCCCCAAGCATATCCTGGGGGAAACCCCATGTCCGAGTCCTTGTGGAAGTCCATTCCCATATATAGGTACTCTAGTATAATCTCAGGGTTCGATAATCACTAGTGTCGAACCATCTTTGCCTAGTAGTAGTTGATCTCCCACCTCCCTCTAGAGGCATCAAAAGACCCTAACACTAGATTCACTAGTCACAGGAAGGAGTCATTAGAACTATGATAATCAACTGGATGAGTATCACTTGCTCATAAAAGGAACTACATAACAACATCCCATATGTAAACTCTCGGAGGTGTCCCTATGACGCTCAAGTCAGTTGTGCTATCATAACCCAGTGCACCACTCATGCCTCATTAGAGAAATTTTGAGGTAAAAAATGGACCTCACAACAAAAATCTACAACAAGAATCAACTTTATAAGAATAAACAGATTCAATATTTTGAAACATGGGGGATGATTCACTATTTTTGGAGTAAAAAGGTAAAAATATAAATAAATGAAAAAATACTTTTCAACTCGTATTTTCGACTCATCACCCTAATAGTTTACTCAAATATCACGTGGGAACACTCATTGGATGTGGAATTTATTTTTTCATCCAAGGAGTAACCCATGGTGTATCCAACAAGTTCTCTCACTCTAAATTTGACTAAAATCATAGGGAGATAAGTTGAAAATGCGAGTTGAAAAAGTAGTTTTTTCTTTTTCTCCTCCAAATCTTAATGAAGTAATCTATTCTTATTTTATTATTTCGAATATTATTTTATCATTTTCCTTAGGAGGCCCATTTTAGACCTAAAAATTTCTCTAATAAGTTGAAAAAGGTGCCCTATCGGACCTGGTCTAGTATAATTGGTTAAAACTCTGTAATTTGATTTGAGGCCACACTCCTAAAGATGGAGGAAACCATTGCTACTGCAACTCACATTTTGAGATTCAAAGTGGTGGCCACCCTGATAGCGCCACCCTCCAATGCATCGAGCCCTTACCATTGTGGGTCCGATCCTCCAAGCACAAATCATTCCAAGGTGGCTCAACCAGTAACTCCTCTCTTCGAGGTAACAACCTTGTCAAGAAATATATATCGAACTTTGTCAATATCCCTAGTTATGTCCCTTAGACATCAAATACCTCCCTTAGAGGCCACCAAAACCCTATAAGAAGATCTAGGAGATCCTCTTATTCCCACATCAATAGGTTCTAAAGGTATCTTAGTAACTCCCACCTAGCCAAGTTAGCCCAGGGTTGTGGACTCACTACCACTACATCTTACAACTCAACGTAGCCTCTCTCCCACTAATGCACCATCTAGAAGGCTAATCCAGTTCCGTAGAAAAAGAGAAAAATATTAAAATTTTTCTTATTTACTGCATCACAACTTCTCTTTCAAGAACAATTACAACAATTGTGTGTCTGTTTGACTAATATGAGTGTAGGTGACTTAGATTCGATGCACTTTCTTTGACATTCTATGTATGGGAATCACTGCGCCTATGTGAGTAATATCCATGGTACTTGCTATGATTGTTATTCCCATAGGCACGACATCTAGCACACTAGCTTCTTACAAAATTGCAGTCCTCTCCACAACAATTTTCTACCTACTTGCGCATGCACCCTCATGCATGTGTGTTATACAATCATGGTACCCTCACAATTGTATTTCCCACTCCTGTGACTTCCCTTGTGACTTTGCCTAAGTCGTCTATGTGGTTGTAGAAATTATGTGTAGATTTGCAACTTCTTATGAAATTTTAATCAAAATCACAAGACATAAACCTACTCTACTACTCTACGAACATTAATTCACAATTTAGAAAAAAAAATCAAATATGTAATAAGAAATCACACACATGCAAATAATATTTTTCTTGCAGAAAGAAAACTACTAAAAATCCTAATGCTTTCTTACATTAATCTAATGAATAGATATGTATTACAATTTCTTTGCTCAACTGAGCATAACCTACAATTGCATAACCTATCTCTTTGTTCACTAAGAAGTTATGGCATAGACTTTAGTCAATTTTTGCCTTTGCTTGAGCCCTTATTTTTTGACACAATTCCAATGGTAATAGATCCCTATTATTTAGGAATATCCTCCAAAATTCTTGCATAATTCCTCAAGGTTGATCACCTGACCAATGCAACACATGTACACTCAACTAGTTTACAACTACTACTTAATTGCCTTGGAAACTCTACCAGAACTGGGAAACTCATATTCTTTGCATGCATGAGCTAATTATTAGTTGACTGATCAATTAACTAGATCATCTTCGAGTTAGATTTATGTCCTACTACTTAAATGACCACCAACTAGTTCTATTAATAGTTATAACTAGTTTAACTGATTACAACTGAAATTAACTCAACCTAGGCTCCTAAAATTTAGGAATCATTACATACAACTGAACTTCATACACTTAACTCAAACTAATTGAGCTAGACTCCTATAAAATAGGAATAAACACATGCAAACTAAAATTCAACTCATTAGCTCGAATTGAGTGTTCTTAACTGACTGACAAGAGCCATGTTACCTCAGTTAACTCCTACAAGTTGTCTATTGTTGTGGAATTTCAAATTTTCTCAATTTAATCAAGGTGAAGAGAAATTGAGACTTTCTTGCTGCATTTTTCAACACTTCCTCTCAGCAAGAAAGGGATTATCAACCACCCCTATCCTTCACCTATGGAATGTAATGCATGCAACACCTCCCACTATTTTTTCTTGTACTACAACAATTGTAAATGAGAAGCATAAAAGAAAATTGAATCAACCATGTTTGCAATTATCTACTGGGAAAAATGTGCTGCTGTTGACTCTGTTATTGAGACTCCTACTCTGCTATCAACACTCCTCTGCACTCCTCAATAATCTGACTAACACTGATCCTCTTGCTATTGAATACTTTGGGCCCCCATAAAATGGTAATGATCCATGAGGATAACGCCTTAATGGACCTGTCCAAATTTCTACATTCTTGGGACTAGGGCTCTACATCACCGCACCTCGCACCAAGAGGTATAGCTGCATGCAAAGAAAAAATTGATCTACTCATACTGCTTCTTCTACTACTCTATTATTTCTTCTGCAATGCTACTACAACTACTACAATAATGAACATGGTCTCCCCTGATCCTGAAGTACTAGCTTCCATAAGGATCCTCCCTCTAAAACTAGACTCCCTCTGAGTCTTAATCTCCCTGTGGTAAATCTCTCTGCTCCTCAATCTACCAATGTTAATGATCACAACTGCTTTTTGTGTCACTAAACATTGGATCATTGATCTTCCCACTAGCAACCTTGTAGCTCCATTAAGAAGTATGCACATAGGGTCTTCTAGATATTCCTTGAACTAGGGCTCCATAACTCTTCTTCCTAACAACTCATTAGTTATTCAATGATCAATTTACGTGACGAATTCAATGACTAGTTCTAATGTGAATCCTGCACTAGTACCATGTAGAAATTATGTGTATATTTTCAACCACTTACAAAGTATTAATAAAAAACACAAGACACAAACCTACTCTATTGCTTTGTAGAAATTAGTTCACAATTTTTAGCAACAATATCAGACATGCAATAAGAAATCACACACATGCAAATAATATTTTTCCTGGGGAAAGAAAATTGTTAGAAACCCCAATTCCTTCTTGCATTAACATGATGAATAGAGATGTATTACAATTTCTTTGTTCAACTGAGCACAACCTGCAAGTGCACAACCTATCTCTTTGCTCACTGAGAAACTCTGACCCAGAAATAGTCAATTTCTACCTCTACTTGAGCCCTTATTTTCTTGCACAATTCATCCTAAAATAAGTCCCTACTATTTAGGAATTTTCTCCAAAATTTTTGTGCAATTTCTCAAGGTTGATCACCTGACCAGTGCAACACATGTACACTCAACTAGTTTACGACTCCTGGTTAACTGCTTTGGAAACTCTACCACAACTAGGAAACTCGTATTATTTTCATGCATGACCTAATTAGTTGAATGATCAGTTAACTAGATGATCTATGAGTTAGACTAATGTTGCACTACTTAACTGACCACCAACTAGTTCTATTAACATGTATAACTAGTTTAACTGATTATAATTGAAATTAACTCAACCTAGGCTCCTAAAATTTAGGAATCATTACATACAACGGAACTTCATGCCCTTCACCTAAATAAACTAAGCTAGACTCCTATAAAGTAGGAATCGACACATGCAAATTGAACTTAACTCATTAACTCAAATTGAGTGTTCTTAATTGAGTGACAAGGGCCATGTCACCTCACTTAACTATGAGTTAACTCCTCTAAGTTGTCTAATGATGTGGAATTTCCAATTTTCTCAATTTAATCAAGGAAAAATCAAATTGAGACTTTCTTGTTGCATTTTTCAACAATGGTTGTGGGGCCCTGACTAAAAAAATATCCATATGGTTAGGTATCATACAACCTAACCTATCTTCTCTGCCAAATTGATAAAGGGGGAAATGTGACAACTTACTTGTCTCTCTCTGTGTGTCAATCATACACTCTAGTAGACCACAATTGATCATAAAAACTTCCTTGAATAACATAGATGCCACCTCACCAAATCTTGAATGAGGTTGAACTATGGGCGCCATAACCCTAATATACACTTTCATTTCCATATTTCAAACATCAGTATGGGAGCCCACAATCTTTGTTTTATAGACCATCAGTGTCATTGGGATCAAGTCACTTCATT
Organism: Pinus taeda; assembly: GCA_000404065.3. NCBI lineage: Eukaryota > Viridiplantae > Streptophyta > Pinopsida > Pinales > Pinaceae > Pinus > Pinus taeda. The sequence continues at coordinate 20,496 of APFE030251420.1, forward strand.
CTTCATCATAGCATCTTCTCTTCAGTTTGCCAAAATTTTCCCTCTTGGGCCCTTTCTACACTCAAGATACTTACTATGTGCACCTTGCTATTTTTATGCTGGTTTTTTGTATCTGAATTATGTAAATTCTATATTTCGATGATACTTACACTTGGGATCTTGATTTCATGCTTGCATCTCACTTTGTTACTAAACATGAGACCAAGCCCTTCCAAAAGTTGATGAACTTCTAAGGTATCATTCTTTATTAGCATGACATGTTTCCCTTGAAACATTGCATATCCTGACATAATTTCTTCTAAAATTTCCACAAGGCCCACATTATCGACCACATTTACTGCAACCTTCCACTAGCACTCGATAAACGTTCATGTTGGTTGATAGTTTCTCGACCTACATGGATTGTCTCATTAAGCAATGTCCTTTTGCACTCTTGGCACTAATAGCCCTCTCTTATTTTCCCAGGAACCATTCATTTAATGACTTGAAGAATTACGAGATTTATCTCTTCATCTCATTTCTTACCACTTTTCATGGTCACTCATTACATCTCAATCATCATGAATGCACCACCACATTTTGCACTTGGCCTCTCACACACCAACATTGTAGTATACCATTTTCATGATTACCCCATTTCATTTACCCCACAATAAGGCCAACCAAACGGGCCCCACCCTCTGTAGTTACTCCCCTATGCCACAATGTAGGCCATAACACATTTGGGACACCCATTTCCATATTTGTACATCCCAAAACCAATTTTCAATTTTTTATTTTTATTTTTATTTATTTTTTTATTTTTTTCAGACAAATATCCTCACCTTTTTTTTTTCTTCTTTCAGACAAAGATCCTCACCCATTTATTTTTGTGTCGACTATCCAATGAAAATTACTAATTGCCCTTGGTTGGAGTTCACCTCACATTTCATTTGCTCAATTTCATGTCATGTTGTATCACCCAGATACTTCCGATCATATCATTATATTGCAACCATTTATCATCAATAGTTAAAGAAATCATTTATTCTCCACCTGGATGTCCTCTCAACTTCAAGGGTCTATCCCTCATAGTTTTGTTTTTATTGGTGCCACTCACATTTGCACTCCAACCTTGGGTATTTCCCTATTTTCCTTACACATTGTTAACCTCAACATTATTTCTTTGACCTATCTCACATATTATAGTACTTGTATCAACTTCACATGTATTTCTTGGAACCCTCTTTGTTCCATACAGTCGTCGCTTCTTTTCTATCAACATCAAAAATATTTCTCCAGAATTGAAGTAGTACCTTGGTCCACACCCCCCACCCTCCTGCCACCACCCCCTTTTAGGTCAATATCAGGTGAAAAAGTGGGAAACATCATCAACTATTGATTTCATTGGCCCCTCTGATGTTTGACACCCACATAGTTTTCACATCCACAATGTATTTTACTTTATGAAAATTGTAATTCTTTCATCTGGTTGAAGACCTATGCATTCATATTGTGCTCCCTTCAGTTGTTCGTTTTGAATAATGTATGGGGGCATCCATTACAACCTTTTCTTAGAGACGCCCCTGAGAAATAACATGATCATCTACTTTAGCATACATCACATCAACTTCATTGGCATTGATTTGATAATATTCTTTCTTATATACTTGCAATATGAAGGTTAAAGTCATGATCACAAGAATGGGGCATGCCCATTGCATGCTCATACTTTTTTGTATAAAAATTCTATTAGCATGGTTTTCTTTATTTATTAGCAAGGATTTCCTTGATTTTTCTCTTCACAAGGCACTCTCTCTCAATACGTTAGAAGGACCCATTGTTAGGCACAAAAAAATGTGATGTATTTTGGCTATACATTTGATCCTAACCTCATACATCAACGGGAAACTATTACTGTGGAAAAATAACACACAATTGTACAAGACATGTTACGTTCAACTTAAAAAGAAACATGTAAGGTGTATTAATTTCCATTGGAAACATCATGGGAACCAAAAAATTCAAAGGTTATCTAAAGGTCCATTTAAAATATCAATTCTCTTGAGCACATAAAATAGTTTTTACATGGACCACACAATTGTTTCTTTAATATCCATACATATCCACCGAAGTGAAAACTCATCATTCCATGGATCACATCTCATTAATGGGCCAAAATTATCTGAAAGGTAAATATTGGTTTCCCATTTTCGAGCCCCTGAAGCCTTAATTGGGAAATAACATGTCTCATACCAATCTCACATCTTATTAATGGGAAAGGAGGAGCCATGAGTGGATTTTGAATCTATAAATACAAGTAGAATGAGAAACAAAAATAAGAAGAAGTGAGAGCAAAGCTATGATGCTAAAAATTTCTTAAGCAGTTAGCACCACCTTGCCAAGGGAATTCACCATGTGATATTTTTCTATAGGTTCTTTGAGAGAGAGGTGATTTTTTTGTCTAGGAAAATCCTCTCTATAAACAGAGATGATCCCTCTTGCCCAATAAGTGGGACTAGCAACCTAAGTGACAATCTTCAAGGACACTTTCCTAAATTACAATCAAAATGAGAGAAGAGGAAGATGGCCTACCTCGTTCTGATGCTATAATGTATTACTTTGTTGAAGACCTCGAATCGCTTGTGCCTCAATCTCATCTCTACTATTCATAATGTTTGGATACCTACACAAGATATCAAAGACAAAAAAAAGCATACAAGTACAAAAAGCATACTCAAAAGTAATCCACTTAACAAATTAACGAGCATTAAGATAAATGATGCATTAACACAAAACTTTATGGAGAGTGAACTAGAAATTATATATATTAATGAAATAAAGGAGGAAGAATACAACCACACCTTAATATCAATAAGCTCTCCTTGAGTGAATGTCCAAGTCCAAGCTCAAGCTCTCGAAGCACTCCTTCCCCAAGCCAAATGAGTAGCATGTAGGCACTATCTCAGCATAAGGGTGGAAATAACCAAAGACCAGTCATTCGGCAATGGGAGAGGATGAATATATATGTAGGGAAAGGGAGTTAGGATCTCTCCAAATATAGGAGAAGGCCCTTATCTCAAGGAGGTAGCTCATAGGGATAAGATCAAAGGGAAATATTGGGAGAATTCGACCACATCCACACCGAACAACCTCCAACTCGTCGTTATGGAAGCCTCTAAATCACAAAGCATCTTGTCCTCTTTGGGAAAAATTTCCTTTTAGGGATCAATGTGGGTATCCAAGAAAAAAGCACACTGGCATTGTGAGGCTAGTACAGCGCAAGTAGCGATCAGCATGAGTTTCCAGTGTTAGAGTCACGCTAATCCTGAAATTATGGTTTTAGAGCTCACTTCTTTAGGGAAGGCTCAAGGAATGTTTCCATTAGTCTTTCAGGGAGGATTTGAGTTGCATATCAGAATGGATATACTACATGATTGCCAAGTTTCGGGCACTTCGGGGTATGACACAGGGAAGTGTAGGAAGTGTGAGAAAATACTGTGTAACAGATGCCCCCTAAAGCATGAAGGCAGAATAGAGAGTGATGACTGATATGCTTTACGATATTTTGCAAGGGCGATGAAAAACACTATCACGAGACCTACAAATCAAGGACACATATACATATACATATCTGATATCCAAACATGAATTCACAGTATGGATGCAAGCATCTGGATAGAAAGAACTATGTGAAAGGATCCACGACATGGGTGCATCCATCCAAATGAAAAAAATCATATATAAATCTAAGATCCAATGCATGGACTATTGGCTTAGTGGGTCCTGACTGAGGTTCAGAGTTAAGTTTTCCAAACAAATCCCTACACTACTATCGCTTTCGGCATCAGTCCATAAAGCATGGACATAAGTCTCACTCGAAGCACTATGGGGGGATGATAGAACCAATTTTCCACACTCAGAGATGGTTATGATGTCACTTTATGCCCTAAGCCTATCTTTGCATAGATCGATAAGCCCTTGAGGCTTGTCGATATAAATTCCTTTTACCATACCCTAGACCTTCGTGAAGGTCTATGATTGTCTTTTGCAGACCCTAAAAAGGTGAACCAACCACTTATGTGCCTCTGTAATCACTCTTAAGTCTGTTAGTACCCAGATTGGCTTAAGTTTTTGATATCTTTAGCATGCATTAAGATATTCTTTTCATAAATAGATATTATTACTTGCGTTCATATAACAAAGTAAACCAAGTAGTATTGTGCATCAATACAATATTAAGTCATAAACACAATATTCATCATAACATAAACTACCCTGCACACTCAGCTGCAGAGGTCCGCACACTCAGCTGCAGACTCTACTCTTAGGCCTATGTGCACATAGTTGCATAGCCTCTCCTCTACCCTAAGACTCTTCACTCTTCACTTCTAATGACCCATTACATCCATATCATTCGCTACTAAAAACTACCTTAGACTCTTCTAAGATTCTCCCTTTCATAGAATCCCATGGTCCGCAGACCATGGGTAGGTCTACAAAAGCCGACACAACTTACATAAAAGAAGGGAAAATCCCTTTATAACACTTATTATCTACATGCTCCTTGATCATAACTTGTGGAGTCTTGACAATTTACATCATAAAAGCATGGGTTTTCTGTCCCAAAGCTTGGGCTTTTACCCCAAAATTGACCGCAGGGGACCCTGTCCCAACAGGCCCCCAACACAAATATCATGACTCGCCCCTGAGTCACTCTGTTGGTGTGGAGATATTGCTGCAAAGACCTCCAAACTCAACTTGTGCTACTACTACCTTGGCCATACTATGCGTGGCTATCTGTTTGAGCTGCTCAGTCGCTGGTCCTGCACTGTCTTCTTTGACCTTCTGCTGTGTCCTCTGGAAGCCTACCAACTTCTCTTCAATGGTGGCCGAGATAACATATTCCTCGTCAAACCAAGGCCCCAATCTGGCCTTGAGAACTGCCTATTTTCGTTGCGCTGCCTCAACCTGCTCAAGCAACTACTTTGCCTCATTTAGCTTAGCAAGTCATTGTGAGAAATGACAGTGCGCGCCATCTCTCTTGTTTCGTCATATTGCTATTGCAATTCCCATGCCTCTGTCTTCAACCTTTGTAGGTTAGGATGTTCCTGCAGAGTCGTAATGACCTCCATCGATTGTTCAAAGAGTGCGGTGCAATCCACCACTGCAACATCCACTATCGCTTTTGCATCCTTCACAGCTTCCTCGCACTATTTTCTGACCTCTAATGGAGTTGAAGGTTGTGCCTTCAACTCAAGCTCTGTGATTTTAAGGTTCAAATCAAACTGAACCTTGGCCATCTCAATCTTTGCATCATGCACACCTGTAGCCAACTTCTGAATCTTGGCTTCCACTAGCACTTCTTCTGGGATATGTAGTTCCAGGATGGTTCTGCATGCTTCGGCTACTATTGCGGTGATGTGCTCATTCTTCACCTTAACCTTCTTCCAGGATTCTAATGCGACTGTCCTCTCAATGAAAATTTGTTTGTTCTTTATTTTCTGCTCACTGATCATGCTCAGCGTGCTTTTCTCGGGCCTTAAGATTTTCAATCACACCTACTTGTAGGGTGTGAAGGAATTCACTAGGAAGCACAGCCAAGTTGAGGGCAACATTCCTCAACGCACTGAAAATAACCTTGTTAGCTTTTTCCTCCATGCTCAAAACTCCATCTAACAGCACGACTGCCCAGAGATCGAAGCATTGAACCAACTCTGCTAGCTGAGTGGTCCCTGACGCCAAACTAGTTGATGTTGCACTGCTCTTTCCTACACCTGCCTGCAGTCTAGTTGTTTGGATCCGCAGCTCGCGCAGACCCCTCTATATGGCACTGAGTGTCTGCTTCTGCTACTGCTAAAACTACTGCAATAGTTCTATGGTCATATCCCTTATCTTATCCCCAATATATTCTAAGTCACCTTCTATTAAGGTGATTAGGTAGAGTGATGACTTAGAGGCCTTGGTCTTCTTCCACAGTCCTTCTTTTTCCTGGTCCCTATTTCACTTCACCTAGAAGGGAGTGCTTTCCAGATCTCCACCGCCCTGTTCTAATTTCTCTTCTTCCTTCTTTGTGGTGAAGCGGATTTCTAGCTCTTGTCATAGCCACGCTCTTCCTGCTTTGCTTGTTCCTTGGCAGTGCACTTTGCTTTTGTGCATGCCTTCTCCTCAGTCTCCTTCTTTCTCTTTTCAGCCAACTGCAGAACTTTCAATCGGGCCGTTTTTTTTTGCTTTTTTGCAAACTTACTAGTCCTTGTGGAAAAATATGAATTTGTGTACTAGTCTACTGGCCACAGCTCGAGGACTACTGTAATGGCATCATCCATCACTAGATATGTAAATCATACCACTTCTGTTATGGATCCTTCAACACCTAGATGTAAATTTGGTGGAATTCTGATTTGAACTCTACATATCTAGATAACTACTAAAAAACGGTTGGTGAGAACTGTGGCTTGTGGTTGACAACTGCACGGATGCTTGCCTCCATCAGCACCAAAAAAACTTTAGTTTCTCGAACCCGGGAAACATCATTTGTGGCCCATAGCAAAGAAAACTTTGTAGCTTCTGGTAAATCTGTCTGAATCAGAGGAAGCTGGTTGTCCTTTGGCAACTCCCATGCAACCTGCAAAATTGATAAGAGTAGCCATGAATAATGAAATATCTTTCTTTTGTCCCATGCCTCCTTACAGTTTTTGAGGAACTCATTGCACAGGTAGCATGCATAGTTGAATTGTATGCCCTCCGCGCATTGAGCCGCTAATGAAACCATGAGTGTGAGCACCTCATTTGTGTGACACTTTCGCATTATCTTTCCAGCCAAAATTTGGGTGGCCACCTTCACTACGGGGTTTGTAATGCTAGAGATGGAATACCCGTGTGCTTTCTTGACATGTTTGAATTTGTCCTTCATCCTCTCAATGAGGTCGCACTCACCCATATTTCTGCTAAATGCTTGGGCGGATTTAGTCTTGAATGTGGTAGCAAGGTGATCTGATGGATTGGCATATTCGTGATTAGTATTAGCTCTTCCAACCACATGCACCTGTTGTGCATCAGGCACAATAATTGTTTGATAACAATCAAATTTATGGGAGTGTAGTGGTAATGGGGCACCCATAGCAGGTTCAACAATCTCGTTTTATTTATCCCACGAATCCATTCCATTGGGTCCAGCACGGTGACACCAAACTCCTTGTAGAATACTTGTTACATGAAATTATAAGTAGCCAGGTGGGGGAACTACTCATTGTCCCCCAAGTCCCAATCCTCAAGCTTCATATGTGGTACGTGCCAAGCACGAACCTTCAAATGTTATGTTTTCCAGTAGCAGAGGGGTGTTCAGGAGGAACTGTCCAATAGCTTCGAAATAGGGTTTACCCCCTCAACATCTATGTATTCCACGCTCTCATCGCCCTCCAGGTCGACCACTTTGCCCTTTTCCTGCATGGCTGGCTTTTCGTTTCTCTAGGCCTGTGTAGTTGTTTCTTGGGTGACTCGTGCACTAGTAGCTTCTTCTTCTTTTTATCCTTCTTTGGCTTAGGGACCTCTCTTGTCGGCGTAGGCTTCAGCCTAGGTGACCTTGGCAACTTCGGCACTGCTGTGGGAATCTCCATACCCACAACCTCAGGGGCAGATCCCTCAGAAGCAATGGACCCTTTGGCAATAGCAGTCTCAGCTAGTGCAGACATGAAGCTGTTAATGAGCTGCTGGGTTTCTTTAGGTAACCTCTCAAACAAAGAACTAGCAACCAAGTCCTAAAAGAACATATGGTTCATGCACGCTAAAAAACACGAGACATAAAATCTCAGAATTCAAAGTGTCTATCATTGGGTGGCCATCTGTAATTTATAGGAAAATTCGAATTCAAATTCGATCATTCCCCCCAAAATCCACTCATAAATGCTAGATTGGTGGCAGATTTTCAAAGATCTCGCTCTTAAATTCAACCTTAAATGCTACCCCCCGCTCCTCTTAGCCATTTTCTTGCTATCAAATCATGAACAGCGATGGTAACGGTCACATTCTGGCTATGTTGTGTGGTATCTCATCCTATAATGCAGCTCCCTTCGCGCACCTGCTAATAGAGTGACACTTGTCTATCCCACATAGGCCCCTCATCGTATAGCTCTACAACCCGGGTAGTGTAGTTTATAGTCCTGCGCCTCCTTGCAGCTTCTTGGACTACTAAGGCTGTGCTTCTGTCATATAGTGATTTGGTCAGATCCCCAGTATATGGCTTCAATTGGCTGCCATTTACCTTCCCGGGAAATGGATCTCCATTCAATTTCACAAGTTGAACTGCTCCACCATCGGTAATCTCCTTGATCACATATGTCCCTAGCCAATGCATCTGAAATTTCCTGGAAATTTATCAAACTTGCTGTCATATAATAAAACTAAATCATTGACTTTGAAGGTGCACAGTTTGATGTGCCAATCATGCCATGGCTTTTCGTGCTCCTTTTGAACTTGTTGATGAAATCCAGCCAAGAATCTATCTTCCCCCAACTCTATCAGCTACACGAGTCTCTCTTCTAAGGCTCTGTGATCCCCCATACCTGTGAATGCTGCTATGTGTAGGCTAGGGACAATGTATTCCATCGACATCAAAACTTCTATGCCACAGACTAGTCGAAAAGGTGTCTGTCCAGTCAACTTCTTACAAGTAGTTCTATAAGCCCATAACATTGTTGGTACGCGCATGTCCCAATCATTCCTCTGCACATTGCAAACCTTTGTTAGCACATTATCCAATATCTTATTAAATGCTTCCATCATCCCATTATCTTGAGGGTGATATGGTGTGCTCTTTTGATGATAAACTTGGAATTCTTCTGTCAGCGTGCTGATCGTTTCATTAAGGAAGTGCGTACAACGATCACTCATCAATGCCTTCGGGCAACTGAACCTGGTCAACACATATTCAAACAGGAACTTTTCTATTGTTTCCTCTGACAATCCTTTACAAGATGTGCCTCCGCCAATCTATTCAAATACTCAGTCACTGTGATGATATACCGTGCACCCGTCTTCTTTCCGGGAGGCTGAATCTGTCCTAAAAAATCAATTGCCCATTTTTCAAATGGCTATAATAATACTTGTGTATTTAAAGGTAGCTCATCCCTCTGCGAGGGCTTTCCTATTCATTGACATGCATCACATGCTCTACAATATGCTTTCGAATCCTTATGCACTGTTGGCCAACATAACCTAGCACGTAAAATATTCTGCGCTGTTGTTTTTCCTGGACAATGGCCTCCTGCAACCCCTCCATGAGCTTCGACTAGGATGTTGCTTCATTCAAACTCAGGCACATAACATCATAATATCTCATCCGCTCCCATCTTATACAAGTGACCTATGATAAGAGAAACATTTTCCATGCGCACCACCAATTTCTTCTTTTGTTGGCTGGTGTACTCTTCTGGAGCCGTTCCTATAGTTAGAAAGTGTATGATTTCTACAAAATGATTGTTTTCTATGTGCACCGCAAAGAACTTCATGTCAAGAAACCACTCCTCTAAATTGGTAGGCTACTCCCCCATATCAATCTGCGGCAGATGATTTGGTCCAGCATTCAATCTCCCTAGCTTCACAATTACTTTGAAATCATACTCCTGAAACAACAGAAACCATCGACATATTCCCCCCCCCCCCCCCCAACACAGGATTGTTGACCAGGAACTTTAATGCAGAGTGGTCTGTGTACATTTTAAAGTGTCTGCCTAGAGGGTAATGCCTAAAATTCTAGAGTGCATACACCATATCCAACCCTTCGCGCTCTGTCATCGAATAGTTCGTTTCATCCTTAGACAACTTTCTACTTGCAAACATGATATGGTGAGCCAACTCTCCCTCACTAACCTGTGTTAGTATTCCCCCTAGCGCAATGCATGACGCGTCCATAGGCACATGAAATTCCTTCTTCCAATCCGGGAAGAATAGAATCGACACGGTGACTATCTTTTCTTTTAACACATCCAAGCTCTGCTGACATTCTTCATTCCAATAGAATGTAGCATCCTTCTTCAATAATTTTTCCATTGGCGTGGTAATCTAGGAATAACTCTTGATGAGCTTTCAATAGTAACCAGTATGACCCAATGTTGCGCGCAATTGTTTAACACTTCTTGGTGCCTCCAAATTGATTATAACAATGATCTTAGCTGGATCCACCATTAATCCCTGTTTGCACACTACATGACCCAGCAATATTGATCTGAAAATGGGTCTCTTAGGCTTCTTGTCTAGCTTACAAGAACCTCTCCCACTTCCAAAGCTTGAATTTTCCCAAGTCTTTAATGATTAACCAATGCGAAATTAAGAAATGCTTGAAAATATAGGCATATGCTTATTTTTTATTGTTGGCTGTTATGTGCTTTAAAATCTACTGTGTATGTTGATATTTAAATGTGCTTGAACATATATGTAAATGCATATAACAATGAATAATGCAGCAAAGAAGCAAACACATAAGACAACAATGTAATATGGAGTTCACCCTGATATCTTGGGCTACATCTCCTTGAGCTCTAATCAACTCGATTAGGCTCCTTGGGATTATGGCTGAATTCTTTTTACAAGTCCTTGACTCAACTCCATATGGTTTACAAATGAACCAATGGGCTCAGAATACCATCTTAACCTTGGCTGTCCTTTAGCTGCAAAAAGTTCTAGGCTTCTTTGGACTAATTCTTTTAGTCAGTGCTCTGAGATCCTTTGAGCTTTTGGCTTCTCTGACTCCCTCAGAATTGTTTACTGTCTCTGGAATCCTTCTTCTATCTTCAACTCAAACAACACCAACAACAGCTCGAGCATTTTGTCTCTTTGCTATCTGATACTTCACTGAATATTTATATGTTGCCTCCAACCTCTGGTGGCTTCACTCTATTAAGTGCTCTGGCTCTGCCTCTCCAACCTTTGGTGGATATCTCCTATCAAGTGCTCTAGCACACTGAGCTTCCCAATGGGTTCCTCAATGCTCCAACTCTGCCCACGCATTCACTTCATGATGTGGACTACCCTCTTGGAAAATTCTTAGTGTCCAAGCCTCTCGACGCTTTTGGAGCTTCCTCTGTCTCCGCGCTACCTACTTATGCCTCTTAATCATGCTCTCAGACTCAGCCAACCCTATTTCTACCATGGAATGGATTTTTAAGCCCATCTACACTTGTCTGTTCCTTTCAGCTCTCGGGCTCTCTGGCTTCTGGTCATTATCCCTTCACCTTCCTTCTGGAGTTTTTAACAGTCATTGATAACGTCCCAAGGTATGGTGGCCATTTGTTTTGCACGGAAAGGAAATTGACGCTTTAAATTCTTCTGAAACAATCGTTCTCTGTTTACACAGAGAATGTTGTCAAAACAAGGGACAATCCACATAAAAATACAATTATGGACTTGAAATTCCCATAACTGTGCTTATTTTCCTATCAGTTCCACCCGTAGGTCACTATCGTAAGTCGCAATGGCTCTAAGGCTTGCCCCTTTGTATTTTTAAAATTTCATTAAAACAATGCAAGTATTGCTTATGTCGTGATTTCTCTTTGTACTGAAAATACGTAAAAAAACATTGAAAATCCCGCTCACCAGACTTGAGATTATATTTATTTATATTTAGGAACCCCTTTGGGTCTAGTTCCGATAGTAGTTGTAAGTCGCATGGCCTGGGGTCCTTCCCTTTTGGGATTGCTGACAACGATCTGCCGATATCGGCAATTGTAGTCACAAGTCGCATTGACCGGAGCCTTTCCTTTGGATTTAAGTGATGTGATATTTCGGTGATCGCATGTCATGATGTCTTAATACCTAAGGTGCCTCCTTTATATAGCCATCCTTCGATGCGATATCAATGCTTCATTGCTGCGGTTCGTTCCCGTCCATTGATCTTTTAGATCCAACGGCCCTTGAGCATTAATGCCTCATTTCCTCTTAGATTAATCAGAGTGGGCCACATGGCCCAATCCCGGCCTGCCATGTGTTAGCTATGGATTGACCCGTGAGCCTATACTAAAAATCAAAATTTTCAATATAGCTCAAAATTTAATGAAATTTCCTCCTTTTCTAAGGACATTGGGCAATTTTCATTTTTACAATAACTCCTTCATCCGGAGTCCATTTTTGCCCATTCAAGTTAGTTGGATTTAGAATGAGAAGATCTCTGCAATGAGACTATTTCTAAGAGCATCCTGCAATTTTGATTTTACTCTGATTTGCAAAGGATTTGTGCCATTTGTGCCATTTGGCACCTTTTACCTCTTGCATGAAGTCTTTTAGACTTAGAGGTTTATCCAGGATCCATTTTTGGATCACGCCTTCCCACTAAAAGAACTTTTGGTCTCCAAAAGACTGATATACTGATCTGAATAGAAAATGAGAGTGACTCACCCTCTTCTTTCAACCTCCCTATACTTGCCTTTGCATAGTGCCTCTGAACCGAAGTTTCTGACCACTTCCCTTCTCAGGATGGGCTGGTCTTCCTGAGAAGAACTAGCTTCCTCCTTGCCTTCCTACAAAACTTCTACTGAAATGGTCATAGAAGCTAGTTTGAGATTCTTTGCCTTGATCATTGATCCAAGGTGGCTCAACAAATGTGAAGTACATATGCTCCACAAAGCTTTCACTTGTATATGTTTGACAAGACGCCAACAACAACTGTTAACAACAACAGGCATACAAACAACAACTAGATGGACTAAACTCTTGCTTCAACAAAAGAAACAGATTTTCACATCTTGTGAACACCTCCATGTCTTACATCTGCATACAAATGATGGACTAGATAACAAGCCCACAAAACATGCTTTTAAAGCAAATGACCCTTCAAGTCAAGTATGTAGAAAAACACCATTAGATTCTTTTCAAAAGACGAAATAATTTCATTACTATATCCATTTGGAGACCAAGTTAACTTCTTTCAAGTCAATATGGCATCACATGCATGTCCCCAAAAACAAGGAAAACATCAACATCCCTTTGTTCATTCACATCATCTCATGCATGCATTTCATCCTTCAACTTTCGCTTAAGCACACTGTACTTTCGAAGCTGAAATAAAATATAATGTTGAAGCAACAAAGTGATCTTCTTACTCAACTTCTCCATTCACCTTCTTGGTAAAGACCTGCAACTTGCATTTAATTACCACATAAATGCAAATAGATGCATCATATCCATAGGCATGCAACTTTTAATTGGATAAGAATTCTAACCATTTCTTACCGATCCATTTCAAAGGTCCTCCCTTTGTCTGTGCATCATCATCAACATGTGGATCATCCTGAGACACATCATTCATGGAATCTTCCTTTCCATTTATGCCATTCTCTCTTTCCACATTCTCCTTCAACTTTTGTGGAAGCATTGTTGGATCCAGTGTCCAACACTTTGCAGCAAGATGTCCTTGCTTATGGCAGTAAGTGCACTGTATGTGCATCCTCTTGATAGCATGATTTGCCTTGTCCAATGGACCTTTGGCTGCTTGCTTTTTTTCCTTCGAAAGTTTCTTGTATGTGGCCATTCTATTCCAAAATCTATAAACATGATGGTTATCCAAACCACAAAAGGAACATGCACTTATTTTCCCATATGTATGTGGAAATTTATCATGCTTTGCAAAATCAAAAGGACTATGGTTAGAACTAGATTTATACCCCTGCCTCCTTCACCTTTATTGCCTTCATGAGGAGGTGAAGCAAATGAAGGAGTGGCTCCCTTTGCAATCCCATCAATCTCTTCAAGGCTGTTAGAGTTTCCACAACTCTTTGGTTCAAGGGTGTGCTTCTGAACACCTACACCCTACAAATGATGTTGCAAGCCATTGCATTCATCCTGAACACAATCTTCCCACTCTTGAGATAGAGGACCTGCAATGAAACTCCTTCTTGGAACGGTTTCAATGGCCTTCATAGTAGCTTTGGAACTCTCTCCATAAGACTGTCCATAGCCAAGACCCAATTACTTAGGCCTTCCCTCAATCATTATTGGTTCAATGATACCTTGTGCATGCTTTCCCAAGCCCTTTCCTTCATATCCCATCTTAGACATTAGGTTGGAACCTATGCCTTTAGTATGCTTTTCAAAAGAACCAATACAAGCATTTTCAGAAGAATTTGAAGACAAACTGGAATGGCTTACTTCTTCTTCAAGCTGGTACTTGACTAAGGATTCTTGGGAAACAAAGAGTTGTGACTCCAAATCATGCATACTTTTCAGGTTCATATTTGCAATATGAAGTTGCCTCTCCATTTCTTGCAATTTGTCAGCAAGCAACTGCTTCTCTTCCTTCATGGAATTCAAGTGCTTTCTAAGCATGCTGCTCTTCCTTCCATCCTCTTACATTTCTCTCACCATATCCATCATGGTGGGAAATTATTGCTTCATGTCTTAATCAAAGAGTCTTGTGAAGAGAGTAGAATTTGAGGACCCACTTGTAGAAGTTGTCATTAGGCCAATGAACAAAAAAAAAACTTCAACAAGATAAATAAAGGGCTTATTTAAGCGACCTCTTGCAACAAACCTCTTGTGCTCCAAATATTTCCTTGAGGTCCTTTGGGATAGAAGAATGCCTTCAACTCTTCTCCTTCTTGTCCTTCCTAGACTGAGCTATCAATAGCCTCACCTTTACCTCTACAAACTCAGAAAATAGTCAGTCTGCAAAACAAGCATACAATCATCCTCTTGTTGTTCGAACACCTTTCAGACAAGCAGTGTTTGCTTTGTTAATCAAGCATTCTGATATAACATTCTTAAAGGTGTGGTTAATCAATCTTCAGCTCTGATAACCCCTGATTTGAAAATGGGGCTCTTAGGCTTCTTATCTAGCTTACAAGAACCTCTCCCACTTCCAAAGCTTGAATATTCCCAAGTCTTTAATGATTAACCAATGTAAAATTAAGAAATGCTTGAAAATATAGGCATATGCTTATTTTTTATTGTTGGCTGTTATGTGCTTTAAAATCTGCTATGTATGCTGATATTTAAATGTGCTTGAACATATATGTAAATGCATATAACAGTGAATAATGCAACAAAGAAGAAAACACATAAGACAACAATGTAATATGGAGTTCACCCTGATATCTTGGGCTACATCTCCTTGATCTCTAATCAACTCGATTACGATCTTTGGAATTATGGCTGAATTTTTTTTACAAGTCCTTGACTCAACTCCATATTGTTTACAAATGAACCAATGAGCTCAAAATACCATCTTAACCCTGGTTGTCTTTTAGCTGCAAACAATTCTAGGCTCCTCTCGACTAATTATTTTAGTTAGTACTCTGAGCTCCTTTGAGTTTTTGTCTTTTCTGACTCCATCATAATTGTTTACTATCTCTGGAATCCTTCTTCTATCTTCAACTCAAACAACATCAGTAACAACTCAAGAATTTGGTCCCTTTGCTGTCTGATACTTCAGTGAAGTATTTATGTGTTGCCTCCAACCTCTGGTGGCTTCACTCTATTAAGCGCTTTGGCTCTGCCTCTCCAACCTTTGGTGTCTATCTCCTATCAAGCACTCTAGCACACCGAGCTTCCCAATGGGTTCCTCAACACTCCAACTCTGCCCACACATTCACTTCATGTTGTGGACTGCCCTCTTGGAAACTTCTCAACGTCCAAGCCTCTCTATGCTTCTGGAGCTTCCTCTATCTCCGTGCTACCTCCTTATGCCTCCTAATCATGCTCTCAGACTCAGCCAACCTTGTTTCTGTCATGGAATGGATTTTTAATACCATCGGCACTTGTTTGTTCGTTTTAGCTCTCAGGCTCTCTAGCTCTCGGTTGCTATCCCTTCACCTTCTTTCTGGAGCGTTTAACAGTCATTGATAATGTCCCAAGGTATGGTGGCCATTTGTTTTGCACGAAAGGGAAATCAATGCTTTAAATTCTTTTGAAATAGTCATTCTCTATTTACACAGAGAACACTATAAAAACTAGGGACAATCCGCATAAAAACACAATTCTGGACTTGAAATTCCCATAATTGTGCTTTATTTTCCTATCGGGTCTGCCTGTAGGTTGTTATCGTAAGTCGCAATGGCTCTAAGGCTTGCCCCTTTGTATTTTTAGAATTGCATTAAAACGATGCAAGTCTCACTTATGTCGCGATTTCCCTTTGTATTGAAAATACATAAAAAACATTGAAAATCCGCTCACCAAACTTGATATTTTATTCATTTATATTTTGGAACCCCTTCGGGTTCAGTTCTGATCGTAGTTACAAGTCGCATGGCCCAGGGTCCTTCCCTTTTGGGATCACTGACAGTGATCCACTGATATCAGCAATTGCAGTCGCAAGCCGCATCGGCCCGAGGTCCTTCCCTTTTGGGATCGCCGACAATGATCCACTGATATTGGCAATCACAGTCCAAGTCGCATAGACCCGGGTCCTTTCCTTTGGATTTAAGCGATGCGATATTTCGGTAATTGTATGTCGTGATGCCTTAAGACCTAAGGTCCCTCTTTTATATAGCCATTCGCCAATGCAATATCAATGCTTCATTGCTGCAGTTCGCTCCCATCCATTGATCTTTTAGATCCAATGACCCTTGAGCATTAATGCCTCATTTCCTCTTAGACAAATCAGAGTGGGCCACGTGGCCCAATATCTGTATACAACCCCTCAACTTCACAGTGACCTTATTTATCTGGGATATTATTGTTCTTTGGATCCTCCTCTTCTTCTTCAGCAGTCACATTGTATTACTCCAGCGCATGGCGTAGCTAGGTGGTCCAATCTGGTTGAATCAAATCCAAGGGATCTTGCGGGATTTTGAAGATCGCTGCTTTGACCTCCTGCAACGCTTCATTAATGCACTTGAATCCATCTTCAAAGTTGAATGTCATCAGGAATCCCTGCCTCAAAATATCCCATTCGTCCATGTCATGGCGAAGCTCTATCTCCAAACAATTCATCGTTATCACGTCTAAACTGTGATAGAACAAATGCACCCACTCCGGTTGCAGTTTTGCTTCATAAGCATCCGTTCATTTTTCCAAGTGGTCACGTGGATCAATCCTTCCATCATATTTCTCTATCAATCACATCTTTGGGTGACGAAACCGTACCCTCATCAGTCTTTTGTAGTCACGCCATCCATCAAAATTGTCTTTATGCATACTGTTGAAGTATAAAAGGTGTCTTTTTAACTCCTATTTATCCTACATTAATTATCAACCCAGGGACGATTTTTTATCTCAAGAGTGTACTGAGTCTGAGGTGGTCACTTGCTTAGGATTAATGTTTTGCAGTATAGTTCTTTAAAACACAAAGATAAATGGATGTTGGAAACAAAATCTAATTGGAACAACAAGAAACTGAAATGTTATGTAACTAAATCATTCACTCAAACAATCATTAGTCGAGGACTCAGTAATGATAACTCTCTTCCCTGTAAACTGATGCAAATGAAAATCAATCATAGGCAAGATCTCCAATCTGAGAACTTAGACAGCGGTAGTCAGTGTCCTTTATAGTTGTAGATCCTTCAATCCATACTAAAGAAGATAACTGGAAATAGCAATTCAATTGACAGAAAAGGAACAACAACTAAGTCTTATTGAAAAATTGAACAACAAAGCTTGATTTATCATAAATGAATTAAACAACAGAGTTTATCCTAACAGAAATGAATTGAAAGACAATATTAATCCAACGGAATAGAAAAGCAAATCAACTGGAAACACACAGCGACTATAAGTTAAACTGAATTAGTAACCTTATTCTAGCAGCATGAACATTAATCACATGTATTAAAGGAACAACAATCATACTTATAATTGAACAATAACTTAATTGAACAACAATCGCAATTATAAGTGAGTAGCAATTAAATGAACAACAATCTGAATTATACCGCGCAGTATTAGATCAGAATGAACAATAGGACATTTCAAGTTATAGTTAATAATTTTGTCACCAACACAATCCAATTATGATTTCGATATAATATAGAAATTCTGTGAAATGTTCATAAACAAAAGATTACTAAATAAAGCGAATTAAGGAAATGCAAAGGAAATCAAACCACACAAGACTGGAATTGTAAAATAGTGATACAAGAAGTAGGTGAATCCACTAGGGCTGGGCCCTTAGCCACTACTGAAGTACTGTTGAGTTTACTCCAGGATCATATAATGGAATAACGAGTTATATATTAATCATGTATGGAAAAGTTTACAGCGATTGCTCTTCAAAGAGATTCGATGATCAAAGTTGAAATTACAAAAATAATTGCTGCAAAATGATAATAAATGCCCCCATGGGCTACAAGCACTATCCCTTTTTATAATAGCTAGGCAGATATATTAAGAGTACATATAAGATTTGAAGTAGTGATCCCTCAAGATCAAAAGATCCTGAGGGATTTGCTCTATCTTTGATTTATAGTTTATCGTTTCATCTTCTTGTGCCGATGCCACACTTTCCCTTTCTTCTCCTGGATTATGCGCTCCGATCTTGATCTCCTTGACTAGATATGGCTTCCTAGGGAAGGGACAACAGTTGCTTATACTTTGTCTTTTCCTTCCGAATAGTGGTTTTCAATTTCCTTGATTTTCCGTATAGTAAGAGACAATAATCAGTTATTTTGTATCAATCACAAATATCCTTAATTCTATCATATTTTTTTAACATATTACCATTTTAGAATGTAAAGGAGTTGTGATTCGAAGGAAAAGATAAGGAAATAAATGGAAAATGCATACCTTTTCCATTGCTCAACACACCCCCCTGCTTACCCTTTTTCATGCCCTCATGAAAACCATGTAATTTACATGCAAGGCAGTTAGGGAATAGGCTAGAGAGGGATTTTCATGAAGTGGTCTAAAACCATGATGAGTAGCTAAAACTTCAAAAATGTGCCCTGTCTGCCCTTCAGGTAATTCATAGATGGCCTTATATTCTACTGCAGGATACCAGATAATAGGGCTTCGAAATATACAACCTAGCCAATACGGTCCTTCCCTCAAAATGAGGTTACTATAGGTAACCAGGTGATCGAAAGCTAACTTAAAATTTTTGTAATTAAATGGCTCTTTGTCCTGAATATTCCGATTGTAAGTCTTCCATCGAAGTTTAGCTACTGCTATGGCATGGTCTTTGATAGTCAGGAAATATTCTACCCCTTGCTGGACAATGTCTTTGTGGATGGGCCCCAATGTCTAGATCACACCCTCCATTTTCATTAGGCTTTTATGCTTCATCCATAGTTGTAATGGGATTTTTGGTTCACCCCTAACCCAAAGGTCTAACCCGTTTTCTTATCTCTAAAAGGTGTTATGGGCCTTGAGCCACTTTAAATGGTTGGCAGCAAACAAAATGAATGCTTGAAATGGGATATCTCCCACAAAAGGACTGGGATTCTTCTCCATTTCCTCTTCCAAGATAAAATTATGCAAATAAAATTCACAGAGTAAGCACTGAACTTTGACTCCATAGTGTTTACAACAATTTATAAAATCATCAATAGTTTTCAATTCTATAGGTTTCCCTGCCTTAATAGCTTTAATTTTTAATTGCAAATATCTTTATAATAAAAGCAAAGCATAATTTTTGGCAAGGGCCGTACATGCTAGGACATATGTATATAGAGAACAAAGAATATCCATTTGACTCCTTACTATTTTTAGTCTATTTGTTACCTTTTCGACTTTTTCCTCTGCCCTCCAGCATTTATCAAAGGCCTCGCTCTCTGATGCATTGATTTTCTTTACTTGTTGCTGTAACTTTTGATATTTTTCCCGAGGAACAGTCTCTTCTGTGAGATTTTCTATAGTCTGCTAACCCTGTGCCAGATCCTCTTGGAGTTTTACTACCCTAGGGTCATTTACTGTCGAAACACTTTTGGGTTGAATATCTACCTGGATCTTCACATTGCGACATCTGGTTCCTACAGTCTGTGTCCCTTTATCATAAATTGTCTGGTCAGTCATGACGCTAGAGGACAATGCCTCTATTTGGACATCCTTATTACAGACTAGTGTATCTTGTGTTTGGGCTACCATATCTGTAACAGCCGCATGCTATTCCTTGCTGTCCTGAATGGATATGGGATTGGTTTGAGTTCCCGTGGCCTTCATTTTATGGGGTTTCATTTGGGTGGCTGCAACTCTTGTTCTTGGGGTTCTTTTTGATATTTTCCTGATTTTTAGGGCCCTTATCTTCTGTCTGAGTTGTTTGATTAAATTTAGTAGCCTTTACTGTTCCTTTCGTTCATCATCTTCTTCTTTTTCTTAGGAGGAACAGGTCTTTCCTTGACTAGACTTGGCTGCTTAGTTGGGTTTTGTTCTTCAGGGATTATGCCCTCACCCTGGTTTGTTTCCATATTTTCTATTTGGAACACTTCTTCAGTGTTCTCGTCATCCAGATTTGGTTCCTGAGGGGAGGTAACCCTGGTTTGATCTACCACTTCCCGAGTGGCTTTTGCTTCTTCTTCTTCCTCATCATTCATTTCCTCAGATGCACTCTTACTATGAGTAGAGTGTTCTTGTGACTGTGCTTCTTATTCTTCCTCATCATTCATCTCCTTGGATGCACTCTCACTCTGAGTAGAGTGTTCCTGTGATTGTGCTGCCTCAATATTGAGGTTGAGTGGGCTCTATGGTTGAATATACTCACCCATATTGGCCAAAATTTGGGCCAATTCATCTTCCTGCAAAGGACTTTGTAGTGGACTTGCACCAGAGTGCTCAGTTTCTTCCTCCAATTCTTCTTCCAATTCTTCTTCCCATTCTTCTTCCATGTTTTCCCCTCCTTCGATTTGTGGGGGTTTCTCATCCTTGGACTCCAGTATTTATAAGGGTTGGCTACTGTTATCTTGGAGATTTCCCAACGTTCCCCTGCTTCTCCTCTATCTGAGGGACTATCTGCGTTTATGCGATCTAGTTGATGTGCTAGTGGTTATTTTTCTTTTCGGGGCTGGTAAGGCCAATCCCCTGTCTATTGGAAATACTAATTCTTCCCAACTAGATTTCTACTGAGTAAGACTATAACTGACTATTAATGAATTAAACCATGATGACTGACTACCATTTCTGTATGACGTGATTTCCTTATGCTCCAAGTGGCATCATGCAATAAAGAAATTAAATATGCAGGAAAATTTACAACACATTTCTGTCTTAATACTGTTAATAAGTTGAGATGGCGTGGTCTTACCACATCCTTTCTCCCATTGCATGTGATAAAACTTTGCACTATTCTAGCTAGTTTTTCCCATGGTTCTCCCAGAGTTGCAGGCAAGACTCCAGTTCCTTTGATTGTAAGGTTCTATCCTTTATCCTGGAAGACAGCTATGGCATCTCAAAGTTTTACTTTTTTTCTGGGTCCATATTGGTCTGACTACTGGTAGTCTAGATACTCCGGCAATTACTGCCTCTGTTACCATTATTCACCTTCCCCTCACCATGGAATAATCTTCCTGCAAATTTGGTAGAAATTCAATGGCCACAGTTTCATGGGATTGTTGTAGCTGTGTAAGGTAATTGATCCATCCTGCTCTTTCCAGAATTGCTCGTGCAGCGTCAGAAATTATCAGTACTTATGGTTCGTTGCGTATTGCTTTGCCTCCCATTTTGTCTAAGCTTAGCACACTGTTAATTTTTTTTCAAAAAACAGAAATGAGAATGGAATAGCACAGCTGTGCATATTGGAAAATATCAATATTGTTAAACTTGTTATTTCAAAGATCTGATGGAGTCGTAGTACTTCCAAATAATGAATTGACACGTCTGATAGTGTATTTTGGAGATCACCTGCACCCCCCTAAAATATTATAGGTTGTCCTCGACCGGAAAATGGACGAGCGACGTATTGGATGGCAACCGTACAGAAAATAAGGAATGACGTATATATCCATGACATGATTGCAAAAAGTAGTGAATTACTAAAATTGAGGCTTATGATGAAAATTGTGAATAGATATGGAAATTCTATGAAATGATTTGAAAAATAGGGAAGAGGACAACTATCGTAAGTGAAAATTCTTATGCAGTCATTATCCACTTTAACCATTATGATTGATTTTCAAACAATATTTCATGTGTAAGAGGTTCGAAAGGATTTGCAAGCATAATCTCATTTGAAATCAAGATAAAGATATAAGAAAAGGGTTTATAATGACTATTGATGTGTGAAAAATATGACTTCAATACCATCAACAGAGCTCTATTGCCCATAGGTGTACATAACCTTGACAAAGTTTCTCTTTCACCCTTGGAACCACAATACTTTATGTATGCCTAGGAAAGTGCTTTGTGATGTCAGAATGGAGGTCATTGTGCTGGCTTGGTAACCAAATGAATCACAATTCCATTCACCCGGAAGGAGTGAAAGGTGGGTAGGCTGGCTCGTGATGAGACCTCCTCTTCCAAGGATTTCTTTTATTTTTCTGATGTGCCTCTTGGATCATAACCCCGGTGTCGTGGCCATAGTGGGAATGCCACTTCACTGCTTCCTTATGATCATGGTAGGCTGGCTCTTGATGAGACCCCTTATCCTTCATCTAACAAATCATAGAAGTGTTAGTAATCATATATATATTTTTTCTTTTCCTTTTTTTTTCTTTCTCTTATATAACACTTTCCTATTTATATACAGAGGATGGCTCAACACTCCTTAAGAGTAGGGATGGTGGAAGAAGTTTGAACATCTCAATAGAGGATAATATGCCCTTATTCTTATTCAATAATAGTGATCAAAGAGAATTATGAAGATTAGGGAAGAACCAACATGATGAAAGTAATCAATCAAATTAGTTTTAGTGAAAATAAAGACAACAAAGTGATATAAATAGTTGTGTCCTTTCCTCTTTTTTCTTATCGATACAAATCATTTTCTCTAAAGATAACAACTTTTCTTTGGTTTGCTGATTTTAGTATCCTCTAGTTTTTGTATCCTTGCATAAATTTATATTTATGCCTTGAAGGGACCATGAACAGTGAACCATCATTCACAAAAATTCTCTAAATGATGTTCTTTAAGAAGCACACATACAAAAAATGCTCTCGGAAAGTGTTGTTCCTTTAGATGGAACAATTGCTGTTCCTTAAGAGGAACATGAAAAATGCAATCTGGCAGAGGTGTTGTTCCTTTAAGAGGAACAACAAAATGCAATCTAGTGGAAATGTTGTTCCTTTGAAAAGGTACAACAAAAAATGCAAAAGTGTTGTTCCTTTGAAAAGGAACAACAAAAATGTGAAAGTGTCGTTCCTTTGAAAAGGAACAGAAAAAATGCGAAAGTGTTGTTCCTTTGAAAAGGAAGAACAAAAATGTGGAAGTACCATTCCTTTGAAAAGGAACAACAAAAATGTGAAAGTGTTGTTCCTTTGAAAAGGAACAACAAAAATGTGAAAGTGTTGTTCCTTTGCAAAGGAACAACAAAAATGTGGAAGTGTGATTCCTTATCTATCCAAATAAAATCAACATTTTCTGTTAGTGCATATAAAGGTGCAGCAATCTAAGAAAAATGTTCTACGAATCTTCTATAATAACTAGAGAATCCAAGAAAATTGCGTACCTCTGTTTGTGTGGTAGGAGTAGGTATTAACAAAATTATTTGAATTTTAGCCAAATCTACTTGTATTCCAACTGCTGAGATATAATGACCTAAGATGAGTCTCTCGGTCATCATCATATGACACTTTTCATGGCTCAAGCAAAGCCTGGTGGCAATACATCTTTGCAGCACCTTTTCCGATGTGTCTAGTGCTGGCTCAAAATCATCTCCATACAGTGTGAAATCATCCATATATACTTCGAGTCCTTCATTTCTTAAGTCTGAAAAAATGCTTAAGATAGCCCTTTGAAATGTGGTAGGGGCATTGCATAGGCCAAAGGGTAAGACTCTGTAAGCGAATGTTCCCCATGGACAGGTAAAAGTAGTTTTATCTTGGTCTTCAGGGGCAATCTGAATCTGATTGTATCCACTGAAGCTATCTAGGAAAGAAAATTATTTCTTTCCTGCTAATGAATCTAATACCTGATCAATGAATGGAAGGAGAAAGTAATATTTTTGCATTGCATTGTTCAATTCTCTTTAGTCTACACATATCCTCCATTTTCCATTCTTCTTTGGCACCACTACTAGTGGAGAGACCCACTTTCTATCGGAGATTGGATAAATAAATTTTACATCTAAAAGTTTTTGTAACTCATCTTTCACAATGTCTTTCAGGTGGGGATTCAATCTCCTTTGAGGTTGGTGAATGGGCCTAGCATCTTTTTCTGTATAAATGTGGTGTGTGCATAGCTGGTGGTCAATTCCCTTCATGTTTGGGTAGTCCCAAGCAAAGGCTTCCTTATATTTTCTCAGAAGTTGGACCAATTTTTCCTCTTGTTCAACTGTTAGATTTTTGTTAATGTTTAGAGTTTTTCTCGATTCAATTTCTATAGTTTTTCTATTGTAAATAGAGGTAGTGGATATAGATTGATCATGGGTGTCTTTGAGGGGATCTTCTTCTAGTTCTTTATCAAATGCTACCTCTATCATGTGACATTGTACATGGGATCTGGTTTCTAGTTGGTTAATGATCTTGTCCTCTGTTTGGTCTTTAAATTCGAGGGCATCTTATATGGTTAAAGACGATCTAATGTTTTCTATGAGATATGATACAAGTTGTTTGTTAGTTTTCATTATTGTTAGGCTTGGCTAGGCTGGAGGGTATAAAGCTAAATTCTTGACATTACTCCCTCTATTTATAGTCATATTGCCTTGTTGGCAGCCAATATAAGTGTCAACAGTTGCTAGCCAAGGTCTTCCTAAGATTGAGGGGTGTCCATCTAGCCAGTTTTTGCGATTAATTATTAGAAATTCTGCATGGTATTCCTAGTAGTCCACAATACCATTTCATCATGTAGTGTGCCTTCTAGTCTGACTACCGCTCAGTTAGCCAACTCCAATAAGGTTGTGGCTGGATCTAATGATGTAGTACCAAGTTTTTGACAAGTGGTGGTTGTTAAAATATTAATTGCAGCTCCTAAATCAACTAAGGCATTTGGAAAGGAGTGTCCATTGATTTTCACCGTAACTATAGGATTCCCTGGGTCCTCATATTTTACAGGTGCCTCTCTTCCTGATAGTAAGTTAGATAGGGTGCCAACTACTTGGAAGGATGGGTTAGTTGTTATTCTCCTCTTTGGCTTTTTTATACATAACTCTTTGATGGTTTTTGTGTAGATCGGGATATCTTGGATAGCCTGGAGGAGTGGGATCATTATACACAAATTTCTTAGTTCTCACAGAAGATCAAAGTCAGGATGTTCTATTGGGCGCGATATGATTAGTCATTCTGGGAATGGGGGAGAAGAAGTGGTTACTTGGTCGTGAGTTTGTTGTCTAACCACATCCTCTTCTTGTAGTGGTTGTTCTAAAGGTAACAAATTTTCAACTTGAGCATTTTTATCTCCCTCAGTTTCTATTATGCGCCCAAACCTTAATTGAAGGTCGTTGCACTCCCTTAACTCGGTTTCTAGTTCTGGTGCTTCGATTATTTGAACAGATTGAACTTGTCTATTATTAGGGTTTGGGTTGGGTTGGGCTGGGAGTTGCAGTCTTAAGTTGGTTTGAGGATTTTATTGTAATGTATATGGTGCTTGCAATGTAGGTTGAGGGAGATGAATCATCCCGGCTAGCTGATTCATAGGTCTTTTCCAGTTCGATTGCTAGGTTTGACTCTATGAGGTGGAGGGTGACCATTGTGTCGGATATGCATTATTTTGCCAAAATGGTGGACAGTAAGGGAAGTTTGGCCAATTGGTTTGATTTGTTTGATTTGGATATGGTGATGTAGGAAATGACTATTGTGACCAGCTGGGGAAAGGTGGCTAATTTTTCCACATTCCATTATATTGCTGAGCATTATACTGATGAGACTAAAAAGAAGAGGATGGATCAACAGGCATACCTATTTGTTGTGTCTGCCATTGACGACGCTGATTGAGTAGGTACACTGGTTTTGTTTCTTCTTCCACTTCCTTGTAGACTGCTTTTAGGCCTAGGAGTGAGGTACAATTTTATGTGGAGTGGTCTTTCGTGCAGATGGCACAGACTTGGACTATATCCAGTGGGCACTCTTTATGGTTGCGCTTCTTTATACATCTTGGGAAGAATATTGCTAGATTTTGCTCTGATTTTTCTTGCTTTTGTTTAGCTTGCATAATGTCGAGCTGCATTGTTAGAGTCCCTATAATATCGGTTTTCAGGTCTTCTAGTAGATTCCCAATTTCTGTGCGGGTTACACCTCCACCAGAGATCTTGTTGTCCCTTGTGATTATGTCACGTTTTTTCGGTTTTAGCCTTGTACTGCCTCTCAAGCTCTTGATACATAAATCAATAATGTCAGCAAAACTTTCCTGATATATGTCACCTTTTCCCATAATGTTTAATGTTTCAACCCATTGTTTCTTCATCCCTTTAATTAATGTAGTTTTTAACACATTGTCAGGTAAGGGTAAAGTTGCATAAGGAGATCTCGGAGATTGTATTGAAAGTGTTCTACATATTCCTCCAATGTATCATTAGGTCGCGCTGTCATTTGAAATATTTCATCCTTTAATTCTCTATACCTGTAATAATCCTGATATTTCTTTAGAAAAGCCCCTTTCATTTGATCCCAATCATTTATAACACCTCCACCTAACCCCATAAACCATCATAAAGCTGCTCCTTTTAATGTGGAGGGAAATAGTTTTAGATTTTGGGGATTGGTGGTATAATCATACCCCTGACATAATATTGAATTCAAATAGAAATGCATCTGAATCTTCCAATGTTAGGCCATGGAATGTAGGAATATGCTGGAGAGGTATGGCCTTCATAGGTGCATTAACTGCAGTATCTACAATGGGATATTGAAGTGTGGAGGTTTGAGGTGTTTGCTGGTTCTAGGCCATTTGATCAAATATGTGCGAATATCCTTTTGGGATTTCTAGGGAGTTATTCCTAGGCTAACTAGGAGTAGGAATGGCCTTAACAACACTTTCTTGGTATGGGATGATGAATGTTCCTTGCTAAACTATTATTTGGGGGGATTTTGGCTTTTCAAATTCTTCAACTTTGTTTTGGATGATCTTGACAACACTTCCCGTATCTGGGTTGCTTAGTGTTTGAACTACTCTAAGAGGGTATCTTGGTTCTTCTGTTTCCCCTGTTTCTCCTCCTCCTTCATAGAGATTACTAGAGTTCCCTTCTTGTAAAGAAATTGGGCGAGAATTCTCAATTTCTTGAAAATCTTGCTCGGTTTCTTCTGTTTGGCTATGCACCTCAGTAAAGACTACAGACGGTGATTCTGTGGCCCGAAGGGAGATAGTAGGTTGTCTAGAAGCAACTTTTCTAGGACCTACTGATGGCTGAGATTTTGCTTTCTTGATCATATCATCTATAAAGGTTGATCAGCCAAGGGTCACCAGCCCCTTAGATTTATCAGGTTTGGGTAGTGGTTTGGATTCTTTTCAAGCTTTTTCTACTTAGTCATGCACACAACTCAAATACTTATTTCTACCCACAGTAATCATCAAATCTGCAGGAAAGCGGGCAGGGGAGGAGGGTTGTTGCATGCTCCGTACACAGGTTGTTACCTTTCGTTTTTAATACCCAATTCTCTCCTAGAATGTACTTATCAAATGCACACTACTCTTCTTAAAACAAATGGCTACACTCTCCCTGACAATGGTGCCAAAATGTTGAGGTATAAAAGGTGTCTTTGTAACTCCTATTTATCCCATATTAATTATCAACCCAGGGATGATTTTTTTATCTCAAGAGTGTACTCAGTCTGAGGCGGTCACTTGCTCAAGAGTAATGTTTTATAGTATAGTGCTTTAAAATGCAATGATAAATGGATGCTGGAAACAAAATCTAATTGGAACATCAAGAAACTGAAATGTTCTATAACTAAATCATTCACTCAAGCAATCATTAGTCGAGGACTCAGTAATGATAGCTCTCTCCCCTGTAAACTGATGCAAATGAAAATCAATCATAGGCAAGATCTCCAATCTGAGAACTTAGACAGTGGTAGTCAGTGTGATGCAGGTGGATATTGGTGGCCACCCGCTAATTCCATGTGGATCCCCTCTAGTGCTTCTTTCAGTTCTTTAAGTTTCTTTAATTATAGCACAGTTTACTATTTTTAGCAGTTTTTCGGGTCCTAAACTTCCAGAGCCGTTTTGAGGCCCTAAACGACGTTTTTTGGGAAATCTACCGCCAGTGACTTTTTTATCTAAAAATCGTCTTTTCTGTCGTAGTCCTCGGAGAGATCTTTCCAACGAGCTATCATGCACGTCAAACGGAGATAAGATGACCAATTCGCGACCCCGGGAAGTTGATGTACCAACTTACCCAAAAA
>APFE030251420.1:55151-67345 GCA_000404065.3 Pinus taeda
CTTCGAGCCTCATTGTAACACAGTTCAGAGGCATCTAGCCACACATCTCTTCTCAGAGATAAGCTACCATCGCCTAGCTGGTTTATTTCTATTTCCGGTTGTAAGCATATTTCAGTATTTTCCATTAATGAAATGAAGTATTATTTCCGCTGCATCTTTGTGTATATGGTTATCTCTGTATTTTATTGTGTTCCTGTTTAAATCTGGATCACAGTGTCCTTTACAGTTGTAGATGCTTCAATCCATACTAAATCAGATAATTGGAAATAGCAATTCAATTGACAGAAAAGGAACAACAACTAAGTCTTATTGAAAAGTTGAACAACAAAGCTTGATTTATCAGAAATGAATTAAACAACAGAGTTTATACTAACATAAATAAATTGAACAACAATCTTAATCCAATGGAACATCAAAGAAAATCAACTTGAAACACACGGTGACTATAAGTTAAATTGAATCAACAACCTTATTCTAGCAGCATGAACATTAATCATAGGTATTAAAGGAATGACAATCACAGTTATAATTGAACAATAACTTAATTGAACAACAATCGCAATTATAAGTGAGCAACAATTAAATGAACAAAAATCTGAATTAGACCACGTAGTATTAGATCAGAATGAATAGCAGGACATTTAAAGTTATAGTTAATAATTTTGTCACCAACACAATCCAATTATGAGTTCGATATAACATAGCAATTCTGTGAAATGTTCATAAACAAAAGATTATTGAAAAAAGTGAATTAAGGAAATGCAACGGAAATCAAACCACATAAGACTATAATTGTAAAATAGTGATACAAGGAGCAGGTGTATCCACCAGGGCTGGGCCCTTAGCCACTAGTGAAGCACTGCTAAGATTACTCTAAGATTAGATAATGGAACAACAACTGAGTTATATATAATCATGTATGGCAAAGTTTATAGCTATCACTCTTCAAAGAGAGTTGATGATCAAAGTTGAGATTACAACAGTAATTGCTGCAAAATGATAATACATGCCCCCGTGGGCTACAAGCACTGTCCCATTTTATAATAGCCAGGCAGATATATCAAGAGTACAGATAAGCTCTGAAGCAGCAATCCCTCAGGATCAAAATATCCGGAGGGATTCACCCTATCTTTGATTTCTAGTTTATCATTTTGTCTTCTTGTGCCGATGCTGTGATTTCCCTTTCTTCTCCTGGATTATGTGCTCTGATCTTGATCTCCTTGTCTAGATATGGCTTCTTGGGGAAGGGACAACAGTTGCTTCTGCGTTGTCTTTTCTTTTGAATAGTGGTTTTCCATTTCCTTCATTTTCCATATAGAAAAAGACAATAATCAATTATTTTGTATCAATCACAAATGCCCTTAATTCTACCATAATTATTTAACATATTACCATTTTAGAATGTAAATGAGTTATGATTTGAAGGAAAAGATAAGGAAATAAATGGCAAATGCATACCTTTTCCATCGCTCAACACGTACCCCACCATTTGGCATCACCAAGTCCAAGGCTTGGAAGCGATGATTCTCTAGCACTCCTCTTTCAAATGCATCCAAAAATTTATCAACGTTAGTTAAATCATCATAATAAGGCATACTTCTTACCTCTGATGATACACAGCACAACGATTTGGTCATCATGTTAAAACGTAGCATAGAGACTTCCTGCAATCGATTCTTCCAGTGTTCCAATTCTTCATCTGAATCTAATGTGCAGGAGTTCTCTCAATCCCATGCAATACGCCCATCAGCTCTCGGATTCGCCCAATCTTGATCTCACATTATTATCTTATAAATTTGGTCCAAGTCATCGTCACTTTCATAATCGCGGACCGGTTCAATATAGCGCGGTCCCTCTGTAGGGTCCAAAGGTACTACTACGTGGAGAAATTGTCTTTCAAATGACATCATTTGCTTCTTCAAATTGATCACTCCATTCATGTCAATAGCCTAGTCGATCCCAAGGAGTGCGAGGTAGGGATTGCTCTCATCGAGAATATCTATCACTTTGAATCCGCCAATGTGCTCACACCTTCAATATCTACTGCCACTCCCTGCAATATTCCCATGCAGATAATCTTTTGTTGATTCACCATCCTCAATTGAATAGGAGACCACTACAATGCAGGTCTCACCATTCTCTCGCATGTCTATTTCGGCAAAACATTCGCATCTGACCCAAGATCGAGAATAACTTGTTCCATTTCATACTCTCCTATTTGCGTGATGAGCCTCATCTCACACCCTATTCTTTCCTTATGCTTACCAATTTTCCTAACCACACGTGATCCCTCAAGAGCATTACCATCACATTTATTGATCAACTCTTTTAATCCTTTTACAACCTTGCTATCGCATAGCAGCTTCATACAGATCTCAGTAAATTTTTTCTTTGCTTCCATGAAGGTTTTCTTCACGCTTTCCAAATCAAAGCCAACCTCCTTTTCTGGAGCTTTGCGAACCCATTAACTTTCTTCTGGTTTCTTTCCCTTATCTTCACCAGTCGTTGCTTCACTTCACAGCACAATCTTCACATTAGGATCCACTTCACAGGGTTCAGCCCTCATCATCTACAGGTTCTAGGTAGGCTACTAAGGTTGCATCCCCTTTTCATGCATCTTAGCTATTAATACCAGAAAATATTCTATTGCATGGTAAAACTTAGTATATTATTGGCACGAAAAGCACAAAGAGTTCGTACATTCTTGCGCGTAGTTTCCTGGACCTCCACAATTGTAGTAAATAACTTGTCCCCAACCTCGTGCAGGTCCTCCTCCGCTTCAGCCTCTTTCGCGCCCTTGATATCCTCCTTCCGCTCATCTAGTGCCTTGATTTGGAGGCCGTCTTTCTATCTGCATTCAATACGCGGGCATTCTCTCCATCATTAACTTGTAGCTATGGAAATTGCACTCCTCGTGACCTACTAATTTGCAGAACTTGTAGAAGAGTTGTTGCGGTTTCTGTACAAATTTATACAACAAGTGGAAATTATCCGTCGCATGTTTCCCAGCTACCTGACAGATAGCACACCACAACGCGGGCCTTGTAATTTGCCTTTCTTGAGCTTTTAGCCTCAAAGGCATCGACCCTCCTCTTGCAACAAAATTCGCGAAGACATGGAAATGATCTTTATCATGCCCTTGACTCTTACATTTCAAACACAAAACCTCTTTGTGCACCTCTGGCTGAGCCGCTCTATCCTTTCTCAAACTTTGAAATTCTAGGCAAAGGTTCTACAACTCCACATGAATCTACTAAACTCCCAAAGTAGCATCTTGAATTGGTGTCTTGTGCAATCTCATCGCAATCTCCAGGGCCTCCGCTTGGGTTCCAATCTTTTGCTGTGATAAATCAACCCTTAGATGAGGCAAGAGTGAAGCCACAAACCATTCACGGTGCTATCCATCCATAATATTCATGTTATCTTTGTGGATCTTTAATTTCAATATAAGATCTAGCTCCCAGGGTGTCTAGCCAAGCTTCATCATGATCTCCTTGAATCCATTGATCAATTGTGTTTCAGACTTGGACCTACTGAATTCCTTATTCAGTGCAATATGAATGTCTCCTAATGTAGCTATTGGGTTATCAGTGTAGTATTTAATGTACCATGTTAGTGCACATTCCTGAAAAGCAGTAACCAACGTTGCTTTCTTCATCTAATCATCTGTAATTCCATGGGCTTCCCATATAGGCTTCACAACGAACCAAAACTGGTCTGGGTCCTCATTTCCCAAGCCCTTGAAAATGGGCAATTTTACTGAATTTTCCATATTGAATGGTGGTGGAGGTGGTGGCAGTGTGGGTGAAGGTGTATGCAATGGAGGTGAAGATGGGGGTGGTGTGGGTGGATGGGGTATTCGTGGTAACCCTTGCCTTATTAACTGGACAATGCTCTATAGAGAAGCTTGTTTTAGTTCTTCGTCATCACTCAGAGGAGACTCAATTAGTGGGATATATTCAGGTCTTGTTCCCTTTCTATCCCTAAATAACTTTCCACTTCGTGTAGCTCCAAACATCAAGGTAATTGCATAACCCACTTTTCACACAAGAGCATCTTAATCCAAGTATTCAAAGATCTCAAATATTTACCTCACGGTCCCATGAAGAAGCGTCGCTCTGCTTTGTTGTAGCTGACCAATGTATCGACCATGAACTCTATCACAAACCTCCCTAGGATATGATCAAGCCTATGATCGACAACGCACACAATATTATCTTCAAAGGCTTCCAATATTTGCACTAACTCTGGGGTCCAAACTATTGGACCATCAAGCCTCCACCTGCCCTAACCATTTGCCAATTTAGCGATCCACTCGTATAATTCAACTAGGAAGGAACAAAATAAAATTTCGTGTATCTCTGTGTATAGATACCTGTACAACCACTATTATTTCATCAATCATGGGTTCCTGTTCTCTCGCGCCGTGAATTCGTGGATCTTCAAATCCAACCAATCTTCAATTTCTTTCTTAGGTGGATTCCAGTGATGCGACATCACACATCTCTTTATGTAGATCTTGGTCCTGACAAGGGAACCATTTGTTGGCTTAGTGGGTCCTGACCCGGGTCCAGAGTTAAGTTTGCCAAACAAATCCCTATACTACTAGCCCTTTCGACATCAATCTGCAGAGCACGAACTGAAGTATCTCCTAAAGCAGTATGGGGAGATGCTGGAACCAAGTTTCTGCACACAAAGATGGTTATGATGTCGTTTTGTGCCCTAAACCTGTCTTCACATAGATCGATAAGCCCTTGAGGCTTATTGATATAAATTCCTTTTACCAGCCCCTAGACCTTCGTGAAGGTCTACAACTGTCTTTCACAGACCATAAACTGGTGAACCAACCACTTATGCACCTATGTAATCACTCCTAAGTCTATTAGTACCCAAATCAGCTTAAGTGTTTGATATCTTTAACATGCATTAAGATATTCTTCACGTAAACAAATATTATTACCTGTGTTCATATAACAATGTAAACCATGGAGGATCGTGCATCAATACAATATTAAATCATAAACCCAATATTCATCATAACATAAACACATTCATTCATAACAGAAGTAAATATATAAAACACATATATTTCTAGAATAGTCTCTTTATTGATACTTTAGATTCACTTACAGGCTCAAAACTACCCTGCACAATCAGCTGCAGGGGTCTACACACTCAACTATGGACTCTACTCTTAGGCCTCTGCGCACACAGCTACAGAGCCTCTCTTCTACTCTAAGGCTCTTCACTCTTCACTTCTAATGACCCATTACATCCATATCATTCGCTACTAAAAACTACCTTAGACTCTTCTAAGACTCTCCTTTTTATACAATCCCATGGTCCTCGGACCATGGGTAGGTATACACAAGCCAACACAACTTACATAAAATAAGGGAAAAACCTTTATGAAACTTATTATCTACACACTCCGTAATCATAACTTGCGGAGAATTTACATTTCACATAAGAAAAACTTGGGCTTTTTGCCCCAAATCTTAGGCTTTTGCACCAAAATTGATCACAGGGGACCATATCCCTACATGGATGCATCCATCTGATATAGAAGGATCATCATCATAAATATAAAGTCCCACAATATGGTGATAGCCATCCATATAAAATAAACATGTGTATAATCATGAACAATACATAACTCCACACAACCTGAGTCATATCAGACAAAACTTAAGGTCTTGCGCTCCATCCCAAACCTTTCAAAGTATGAATTCTAACATGCAAATGAATGTGTCAAAGTCGAACATGCTAGAAAACCATCTATTTACCGGCCAATGATGTGGACCATTAAAAGGTATGAGAGAAACCACCAATAATGACAATGGTCCTAAAGGTACAAAAGTACAATATGTGAATGTGAAAATGAAGCTGATGTCGAGTACTTGCAGAATCATCTGATCAAAGGTCAATAATGAAAACTTGTTGTCAAATTCAAAGAACTTGCCTAAGGCATGCAAGCTCTAAGGTATTGAAAGGGAGTTTCCAAGTCATATTCCTAGATAATGAGCTAAAGTCGACAGGAAATGACCTGTCGAAGCAGGGCCATGATGATTCCACCATCATTGACACAAAACAAGGAATAAAGTGAAATGAATGAGTATGATAAAGACTGTAGAAAAAGGTCAGACAATGTATAGGTAACAAACTGCAGATAAGACTTCTCTTGAACATATCGGCGACATGACTCTGGAGTGTGGCAACATTGGACTCAACATAGGACCATGGGTCATGATGATGGAATAGAATAGTTAGATGAGGGGGAAAATGGATCACCCAAACTTGGAAAGACAAGTGACTGAGCGGGGATATCCCAAACCTGACACAAGATGCAGATGAGTGTCCTGTTCAAGAGAGACATGATTCCTGTACAAGAGATGTTTCAGTTTCCTTTTTCCCCACTATTTCTAGTGAGTACCCCAATTATTTTTAATCACAAGCTTGAAGGGGATAGCATATGCTTGTCATATAATTTCATTCTTCGAATGAATCGATCCTAGTAAGTTCTACGAGCCCTAGGAAGGAGAAACTTGGTCTCATCATAGTGACGAGTCTTTCGCTATTAAATTTTTAACGATTCCGGCGAAAGGATAACTCGGTATATTTTTCATATTTAGAGAGCTTGAAAAAGAGACGAAAAAGAAAAATCAATCATGTACCTTTTTGTAATTTGTCTCTCAAACCTGAAAAGGTAGAAAAAAATATTTGAGAGAACCTCTTGACCATATCGACCAAGGTGTACCTTTTTTGTAAATAGTCAATGTCAGCCCGAAAAAGGGGTAAACGTATACTGAGATGATGTCAATTCATTTAATTTAACGAGTTTGAAAAGACAAGTACTCAACGATCTTTTCATATTTTGAGAGTTAGAAAAGAGCTTAAGGATGACTCCAGGGGGGTTCCTTTTTCGTTTATTTTTAATGAGTCCGAAAAAGGGATAAAACAAAAACTCATTGAATCAGTAAAAAATGATCATTTTAACTACCAAAAAGACCTGTAACTACACAAGGACAACCACACATCACTGATATCGAGGAAAATAATAAAATATTGGCAAGAATGTTTTTAAAACTTATAAATAGACCAAAAGTAAAATCATTTTTACCATTTCACTTGGAGTAAATTGGAGAGTGCATTTTACCCCATTCTCTTCGATCTTTCAGGCGAGCAGTGTGGGAGATCCATGGCACCATTTCAAGAATTTTCAGCTACAGGTAAGGGCTCTATCTTTCCTCTTGATTTTTAGTTTACTTTCATGATTTTTCTAAGGGTTTTTATTAGCCAGAAGAGGGTATTTCAAAATTTTAAATCAGGGGCAATCAACGCGGGTTTCCTCATCGCATCCGTGTTGATCGCCCCTTAGCCTGAAAGGCTCTAGCGCTTCCAACGCGATATTAATTAAAACAGTCGCGTTGAACACAAAGGGGAAAATTGAAGATAAATATTCTCTTTTGAGTGAAATTTTTGAGTTTTTGTCCCATGAAAAAGAATTTAATCATTGTTAATGGTTGTTTTGCAGGAGATTTCGACGACATGGTCATTGAATGGAAGGAAAGAGGCCATGAGGTGGAATATTACTAGGTTGCCCAAGATCCTGAATGCTTCAATGCTTTGACTAACTATGGGCTATTGAAATTCTTTCAAACCCCAGGACTCAGAGCCCAAAACAAGCTACTACACTATTTGATCAATTTATGGGATGCC
This sequence comes from Pinus taeda, assembly GCA_000404065.3. NCBI lineage: Eukaryota > Viridiplantae > Streptophyta > Pinopsida > Pinales > Pinaceae > Pinus > Pinus taeda. The sequence goes on from APFE030251420.1 coordinate 62,871, forward strand.
GATAAAGAGGTATTCCTCATTGGAGACCAAGAATTGGAGCTAAAAGTGGTGAACATTTACTTCATTACTGGATTATCCAGAAGAGGGGAAATGGTTCAACTCTTCGGATCTCATGCTGGAGGTGAGAGCACCAATGCCCTAATCAGAAGGCATTGCCTGGGTGCAAAGACAACAATCAGCGAGAAGGTGAAGATACTGAGCATCGACAATCTTCCCTTTAGGACAATTATACACACCATGGCCCATATAGTTAGGACACAGGCTATACACAAGGTTTCAAAATCATAATTCCCGTATGCAGTGGATTTCCTTACTCCAAAAATGTTCAACTAGTGTGAGGAACTGCTAGCCAACATGAAGAGGTAACTGACCAAAGGCAAGTGGGGAAACTTGAAGCAATTTGGCCTTGGTTCTATTTTGGTCACTTTCTTTTGGAGAAAATACCCCTATTTTGGTATCGGTGGATAGAGGTGTCAGATCCTACTCCACAAGATGCTAAGGTGCTCAGATGGAGTGAGCTCATTCCTCGTGGAGGAGAGGGCTAGTAGATGCATTTCCCTCTGAAGTTATTCCGTTGGTTGTGCCAAAAACTAATCGTTGTGGATGACTATGCCTATGCAGGCATGGATTTAAAATGGGATCCATATCTACCTCTACTACCGGGTGAAAAGTGGACTGATGGAGGTAAAACTTGTTTTTGTAATTTTTTTTTCAAGTTTTATGAGTTTTTTGTTAAAGTGAATCTAGGAGTTTACTTGTGATAAATGTGCAGATATGGGACTAGAAAGGCGTCCTGGCATGTCTCCAATAACACGGTAGTTAGCACGTTATATAGAATATGATCCATACAAAGAAGGGGCAAATCCTATGGTAGAGATGGAATGAAATCTGGAAGTGATCACCTGAGGGATTCTAGAGTACGCGACTATAGATGACATGCCACTGTGATGCTAGTGGCATACAGTAGGAGTGTATGCGAGACTGCGTCAGATTTTAGGCCAAGTGATTAGAGTGGTCTCATCGATCGATAGCATCATGTGGGCAAATAGCCTTTTCTAGTCATGTTTTTTGCACTATGTAGGCTTTGAAAGCCATGTGTCCTAGACAACTTATTTTTTGAGATTTTGATGAACAAACTTTGACAATGTGATATATATCTATATATATATATAATATATATATATATATATATATATTATATATATCTAGATATATATATATATATATATATGAATGTTTTATCTTCTACTTATGTGTTCATGTATCATGATGATGTGATTAGTTTTATAAGTTACACAAATTTCTATCAAGAACATAATTTTCTAATGCATTTGTTAATGTATTCAAATTCTGTGGAATGTGTTGATATGTGATATAATCAAAATTTCTTTCTAGCAATCAAACACGAAGATACATACGCAAAATTTGTGGATTTATTACTGAGTAATGATTATTTAATTGTAACACAACGAGTTGTGAATCCATCTTAACAACTAAATTTCTAATGCCAAGAACAACTACTTCTGATAACAGTTCAATAACTGCACTGTACTCAACAATGTTATTAATTGTTCATCCTAGGAAAATACCTTGTAAATTGATAAACACGCCATTAGGGGCAAAGAGTGCCCAAGTTATAGAACATAAGTTCTATGTGATATGACAAGAGCCATAAGCAAAACCAACATAACGGTTTGATGAAATCTGCAAACTGAGTGGAACACAAGGTAAGCATAATTAACATGTTTGCAAAGCAAACAATCATACCGAAAAATCAAAACTGCACACTAATGAATTCACATAGTAATGTACAAGAGTAATTACACAAAATTCATGCATAATACATTTTCAGATAAAGCCCGTTACGAGGCTGTGATAATGCATTACCTTCGTAGTCAACTAGCTCATATGCACTTTTTTGCAAGACACACTTAACAATATATGGCCCATGCCACATAGGTTCGAACTTTCGAGCTCCCAAATTATCGTTGGCTTGGTCATACAACAAGACCAAGTCACCTTGAGTTAAAATTCATGGAGAAACAATTTGATTAAAAATGAGATTTAACTCGTTTTTTCTGTGCCTCGATCACCATCACAACAATATGATGGGTTTCATCAAATCTCTTGAGATAAAGTAACCGTTCTTCTTCAAGTGAAGTATCAGGGAGTAGCTTGATAGCTAATTTCAACGAAGGAAATTCATACTCGATCAGGAATGTTGCCTCTAAACCATAAACCAGATGGAATGGAGTGAAACCCATGGTTATCTTAGCCTATGTCCGGTAAGCCCAAAGAGCTGAGAATAGCATGAGATTCCAAACCTTTTTATGTTTCCCAATGGTTTGTTGAAGCATAGTAATCAAAACTTTGTTTATTGCTTCAACTTGGCCATTAGCTTGTGGGTAGTAAGGAGTTGAGCTATCATGGTGAAGACCCAACTAAGTAGTCAACTCGAACACCATGTACTCATGAAAATGTGATCCGTAATCAGTGACAATGGCTTGAGGGATGCTAAAATGGGCTATGACATGGTTAAAGAGGAGCTAAGAAATAGTGATAACATCAACATTATATGTAGGCATCGCCTCAGCCCATTTAGTAAAATAGTCGACAACAACGATAATACAGCCATGCCCCCCCAACTGAGTGAGGGTTACATGTCATGAAATCTATGCCCCATTTAGCAAATGGGCCAATGGTAATGACTGGGTGTAAGGGTGCTGGCGGGGTGTGCTATTTGTGGTTATAAATATGACATTCATGGCACTTTTGAATGACTAGAATATAATCTTTGAAGATAGAAGGCCATAAATAACAAGCGCGAAGGATCTTGTGAGCAGTGGCACAACCTAACATGTGACCACCACATGCCCTAGAGTGGCATTCATTCAAGACTCGTTCAGCCTCTTCAAGTGTTAGACATTTTTGAAGAACATAATCAACACCAACTCGGTACAACATATCACCAATAATCTGATAAGGTTGAGACTGATGTCGGATGCGGCGTTGGTCAAATCGAGACAACTTGGATCAGAAAGTTTGGGTCTTAAAATAAATAGTGATATCTCAATACCACAGGTTTATAATGCTAATGAGAAACAAAGTTTCATCAGGAATCTTCCCAATAAAATCAGTGGAAGTGTTTGTGGAAGGAAGGGTGTAGATCAATTCAGAAAAAAAAGAGTGATTTCTTTGATTTGGCGATAGTAAACTCCAATTCAAACTCTTGTAGGATAACAATTCATTTAGAGTATTTTCCCACAAGAAACTGACGAGTCAGAATATAAATCATGGGGTTACAATCAGAAATCACTATGGTCTTCCATAGAAGAATGTAATGGAAAAATATTTGAACAACATGAACTATTGCCATGGAAAGTTTCTCAACAAGAGCTTATCGAGTTTCAGTTTCAATGAGATTTCAAGTCAAATAATAAAGTACATGTTCATTGCCATCGTCGTCATCTTGGACCACTATAGCAATGGTACTGTTAGCTGCCACCAAGTACATGAAATAATCACGATGATATTCAAGGGGATGCAATAGAGGAGCATTGATGGGTGTTTTCTTTAGAGCATCGAAAGAGTTTTGGGAAATTTCATCCCAAATGAATGGGATCCCCTTTTTTAGCAAGCAAGTAAATCCCTTAGCAATCTCAGTGTAATTTGGGACAAAGCGACGAAGAGAATTATCCTTTTCTTGCAAACTCTGCAATTGGTGAAGTGATTTAGGAGGGGGTAGATTTACAATAGCCTCAACTTTCAGAGGATCAATTAGGATACCTTCTTGGGACACAAAAACATAACAACTTACCATATTCTACATAGAAGACACATTTATGCATATTGAGATGGATATTATAGTGTCGACAATGCATAAATATTGCTCGAGGGTGACCTGGATGGTCACTACGCTCAGTAGAATGAGTTGGTAAGTCGTCTAGATAAGGTTTAACAATGTGTTTAATATCATGTAAGGCATATGAAATTGATCTCTAGAAGGTAGCACCAACAGTTTTAAGACCGAAAGGGAGCTTCTTATAAGAAAAATTCCCCCATGGATAGATGAAAGTTGTCTTCTGTTGATCAGCAGGTAAAATGTTAATTTGCTTGTAACCATAAAAACAATCCATAAAAGAGAAGATCTCACTCACAGTGCATCATCAATGATTTGATCAATAAAGGGAGTAGGATAGTTATCTTTAGGAAACACATGATTGATGTCATGGTAATCAACACAGACTTGGATCGTTCCTTGCTTTTTAGTAACATGTACGATTTTATAGGCCCAATTTGTCAATGGGATAGGGTAAATATGTTATGAAACCATCTCAAGAAAAAGATAGAAAAGATAGATCAACGCCTTAAAATTCAGCCTCTTCAAGGGGGCAACCTCCTTTACATTACATAAATGAACAATTCTTGGATGATTCAAATGAAAAACCTCCTTTCTATAATATGGAGTCTAAGGA
>APFE030251420.1:72518-114228 GCA_000404065.3 Pinus taeda
CAATTATTGGATGATACAAATGACAAAACCTCCTTTCTATATATAGGAGTCTAAGGAGTCACAATATAACCCAGCCGACCTAACAATACTAATATAAAGCCACAAAAATAACAATAGAGGGATTGTATGGGGCATAGGAATAACAATATGGGGACAATAGGGGCACAACAATATTAATAAGGGGTACAACTACAATAGTAATGGGGTAATTACTAGTATTATAGGGACCCAACAAAATAAAACCAACTTTTAGAAGTTTTTCAACTTCTCCCTTAATAGTAGTGGCCTTCCTGGGATGCATGGGATGAAGTTGTTGGCGAATGGGCTTCCCATAAGAATACATGGGTATTGTATGCATGACAATAAATGGATCAATACCAGGCACTTTGAAAAGGTCAGTGTAAACCCTGATCTCATCAGGAGAACATGAAACCCCAATGTGAATGTTTTCAACAATTCCAAGTTAAATGGAAATGTCGATTGACATGGTTGCAATAATATTTCCCATATTACCATCGGACAAAACTTCACGCACCAGAATAGGTTTTTGAAATGGGTGCATTAGGTTATGAGAAACAAAACCTTCGATACATGAAGGAATCTCACTTAGACTTGGAAGAAATCAGGAATGATGATGGGCATCATTCCAAGAAGTTTCGTACATGAATTTCTCAAGCTTCCACTGAAGCCGAGACAATTTCATGATAAGCTTGTTCTAAGCGACTTAGAGGCATAATGTCACCAAACAAATCAACCCGATTTGGAGAAGGAATGATAAATGGGTCTATAGAAACATAGATCATGTTGATCAAGGTTACATGCGAAGGTGGGAGAGAAAAAGTTACCATTAAAGAAGAATCTTTGAAAATACCCACCCCCATGCTCTCATATGGCATATCGGTATTCCCCACTTATGGGACATTTCCATTTGAGGCACCAGAAGAGAAAAAGGACAATTGATCAACAGTGACAATGTTTCCTTCATGAGGAAAACAGAGCATCCAGAATAAAGAGGAAGCCACACAAAAGATGGCTTAGGTCCAACTTCGCCCAAGTAAAAGGTTGTAATTCAGCTTTGCGTCAACAAATTCCACTTCTAGCTTGACAATCTTCCCTTCCAAAGTGATGGGAAAACTTGTGATAATACCATAAGTATGGGAACCTCTACCATAAAATGCCTCCAAGGTGTTCAGGAACTGGTTAAGAGGTGGAGAGCCAATAGCTTTCCAACACGAAACATACATCATGCAGGTGGAAGCACCTTGATTAATGACAGTCTAATGGATTGTCTTTCCTTTTACAATGACTTGAATAAAAAATGAAATCTGATGAGGAAGACAAGGAACATGGTTTTCAAGATTGAAAGTAATCAAGCTTGAATCAGCAAGATCGATACCTCCAATAGCAGAAAAAAATGATTTCCGCTATGTTGGACAAGTTTGGAGAATTTCTAAGGTAGACATTGCCGAAGGATCTTGAGCTAAATCTTTGACAATAATGTAATGTTGAGAAGCTCTAACATTCAGATTATAGAATGATTTCCAAAGCACACCTTTGGGAGCCGATCGAATAACAGATTCATTATTAGGTCTCTCAATATGAAGAGGACAAAAACTGGGTGGAGCGGAAGTAGAAGGTATATCAATGGCCTGTTTTTCCATCGTCTTCTTTTGAGGGGTTTGATAATCTTTTGATCGAGTGGCTACAAAGATAGATAATGAACCCATCATCATGTAAACCTAAGAACCGGATGAGGCAGAGTATTTTGGTTGGTCTACTCATTGAGTCTGCTGAGATGGGAATGGCTCTTTCAAAATAGTAAGGGTCCATTTCATTAAACGACTAACTTTGGCACGTCGGGGACAATCTTTGGTGTAATGATCTTCTTCACAAATGAGGCAAGGATATTTCAGCTTTCATTTGGAGGCATCATCAATAGATGACCTAGGAGGATCCTATTTCAAGGTATCAGATTGTTCTTTACCTTTACCCTTCTTCTGACCTTTCAAGGCTTTATCTGCCATGGTATTGTTGAACCTCAGAATTACCCTCTCCTTGACATTTTTTTCTCACCTTTTTCCCTCACTTTCTCATAAGATTACAGACCCAATCAATGATAAATGCTAAGTTTTTTCTTAAGGAAAGCATTAAAATGATTGCCATATTATATTTTCATGTCCTTGTTATTTGAATAGATTTTTGCAAATTAGCTAAGAACGCAACCTATTCTACAACTAACTATCTATAGCTACTCTCATGGTTTGGCAGGTTCTAGGTGTCAAATGAAGAATTGGGCCACATGGGCATTTCTAGAATCATCTCCACATGGATTCTATCCTATTCACTCAGTCTAGATCAATGGAAAAGCATGCCTAAAGTCATGGTAAAATAGGGAGTCAAACTACGTTATCCAAAAGCAGTAGGATTCTTGAGAGTCTAATAGTTCTGTTGCAAATCTAATTCGACTTAGCCACCTGTAGCTAATCAAAAGTTTAAACAGTCCTATTGCAATTCGAATTAGCCACCTGTAGCAAGTTTATCTCATAAACAATCATGTTACATTTAATTCGAATTAGGCACCTGTAGCAAGTTTATCTCATAAACAGTTGTGTTATTTTCCTTTAAATATCGGTTGCATGTAACCGAGAGAAGTGAGAGAAGTTAGAAGGAATTGTGTTAAGTTCAGGATTTTTGCTGATACTCTATATTTAGACTTCATTTTTTTATAATACAAACTTCGTGTTCCCAATGATCATTTAAAGTGCATCTTTAACTAGCTAGCATTCTAGCCACGTCAGTTGCAGAGAGCCCCTGCACTAAAGGAGGTTTTTCATTTTTTGTTTTTAAGTTTGATTTCCATTACGCCGTTTTCAACAAATATGTTTTCTAAATTAGGATGATATTTGATTTCAGTTTTTAATGAATAACATAATGATAAATCACAAATGTGCATCCTTGTTCTTCTAAGATATTTCGCGGAGAAAAATGGCTCCATTTCCAAACTGAATTAAGATTGAATTAATAAGAATACATAGTTTATTAGTCTTCTTACTGTTTTGTCATTCATTTTTTTAGAATAGAATTGTCAATTAACTATGTTAATGGATGTTTTCAAAAGCCATTTCAAGATGATGATGATCCTAAACTAAATGGTTAAATGTTTAATTCATATAGTGATTGAATTTGTAAGGCCCTGTGGTTGATAGGCAACCGGGCACGCCTTCCACCACCAAGCGAAAGCAACTAAGTCATATAAGAACGCGGAGAGTGACCAAAGGTGTGACATATATTTATGTGGACGAATTGGCATTCAACTTTATAGGGGCGAGCCAAGGTGAGCTCGTTCATGAAGCCGACCGAGGAGCATAGCCAAACGGAGGGTGAACTAGTGGGGCAGTCCCGCGCGATGGGCGGGCCAACCACACGATGGCATTAGATATCGTTTGAAGGCGTGGTGGTTGGAGACATGTCGAAGGGTCAGCCAAGGGTGCGACCTCCACACAACATACCATATAAAAATGCGATGGAGCATGGAATTTTGAACATCTCTCTTCGCACTTTATCTCAACAAGAGGTGCGATGGTTAGAGGTGCAGTGCGGTATAGAGGTGAGTCATGTGCCCGCCTGCCGAGCACAATTGCACGATGAATTCAGCATAAAAATTGGGTAGACGAAGGCATGGGTGGAGGGTGTTCTAAGGCACCCACCCGCCGGAACCTTGTAACAATATTTGGGTTGTGTTGGGCGTGGGTCATGCACGGGCGTGCCCGCCCATTCGGGCAAAGAAAACTTGTGTTGTGTTGTAATTTGGTTAAGTCATGGTGAGATCACCGTGCACTCTTGCACGGGTGGGCACCCGACTTGGGTGTAACGCCGATGGAGCCAAGCTCCCGATCAATTGTAAAAACTTCTCATATATAATAAACGATTGCTTTTACATGTGCTGTCATTCTCTTGTCGTTCTATATTGCTGATGTTTTAATGTTAATGGTTTCCGCACATTAATATGTTATTCATGTTTAATGATGAATGTTAAGGCATAGTTTGCAAAGTAAGTTAACAATGAAAGATGTTGGTTACTTAGGCGGTGCTACACCCAGCCAATTTAACGAAAAAAGAATTGGGGGCGTAAGGTGGTATCAGAGCAGGTTCACAATGGGTGAAGCTGGTGCATGATGAAGATGATACACACCTATACTTCATGACAGGTGGTATTAGAGCAGGTTCACAGGTGGTGAAGCCGTTGTTTGATGATGAACATAGAGAACAGACATGTATGCATGGAAAAGTTATGGAGAAATCGTGGATGAACAGTCTGGGTTTCGTGGAATTGATGGTTCATGGCAAGACCATTCAAGCTCTGGTGGACATGGGAGCCACTCATAACTTCATGATGACACGGTTGGAAAAAGAGGTTGGACTGATGATCTTCCCCTAAAATGTGGAAGTCAAGGCAGTAAATTCTAGAGCTAAAGTGGCGGGGTTGGCACACAGAGTGCCTGTGTAGATAAAAGACAGGAAGGGTCAGTTGGACTTCACAGTGATGGAGATGAATGACTTTGATATGATATTCAGATAGGATTTCTTGAAGTGAAACATGGCTATTGTTGTCCCCTTCTGTGATGAGGTGGTGCTGGTTGGACAAACACAAACTTGGACTTTGCCCACTCATAGGCAAAGAAGGGCAGTCAAGGTGCAAAATGTTTCTGCACTGAGTTTGGAGAAGGCTATGAGGGAGTTAGATATGGAGACATATGTTGTGATGTTCAAGGGAGTTGAAGGTGATGGAGTGGGGATGCCTATTCCAGCCAAGATTTCTGAGGTGCTGACCAAATATGCAGATTTGATGCCTGATGAGCTACCAAAGGAGCTTCCACCAAGGTGTGCAATGGACCATAGAATTGAGCTTGAGCCAGGAAAGCAACCCCCGTCTAAGGCACCTTATCGTTTGTCAGGACCTGAGTTGGAGGAATTGAAACGACAGCTAAAGGAGTTAGCTGATGCAGGTTTCATCAAACCTTCAAGGTCCCCTTATGGAGCTCCGGTATTGTTCCAACAGAAGGAGGATTCAAATGAGCTATGGATGTGTTGTGATTACTGTGCATTGAAAAAGCAGATGGTAAGGCATAGGTATCCTTTGCCATTGGCTGCTGATTTCTTTGACAAGCTTGCAAAAGCCCGAGTGTTTCCAAGCTAGACTTGAGGCATGGGTATTATTAGGTGTGGATAGCTGAAGGAGACGAGAAGAAGACCGTGATAGTAACAAGGTATGGTAGCTTTGAGTTCCTTGTTATGCCATTCGGGTTGTGCAATGCTCCTGCTACATTTTTCACTTTGATGAATGATATCCTACGACCATACTTGGATTCGTTCATAGTAGTGTACTTGGATGATATAGTGGTGTACAATGACAACATGGAGGATCATAAGAAGCACTTGGCTATGGTGTTCGAGGCACTAAGGGCAAATCAATTTTTCTTAAAGAAATCTAAGTGTGTGTTCGCTTAGACCGAGATTCCGTTCCTTGGGCATATTGTTGGTCAAGGGTACATACGGATGGAGTTGAGCAAAGTGAAGGCGATAGAGGACTGGGTTGAACCAAAGAATGTCCATGAGATGAGGGTGTTTTTGGGCATGACCAACTACCAATGGAGGTTCGTAGAGGGGTACTCCAAGGTAACATCGGCACTGACAGACCTATTGAAGAAAGACAAGAGGTGGAATTGGACGGATAAATGTTAGAAGGCATTTGATGACTTGAAGAAGATGATGGTTACAACACCGATACTGAAGTTTCCTGACTTCAGGAGACCGTTTGAGGTACACACTGATGCTTCAGATTTTGCCATAGGAGGGGTTCTTATGCAGGATGGGCATCCGGTGGCGTATGAGAGTCAGAAGTTGCAGGATAGAGAACAGAGGTATCCGGTTCATGAGAAGGAGATGACTGCAATCATTCACTGTCTTCATGTGTGGAGGCATTACCTGACTGGGAATTCATTTGTTGTCAAGACTGACAACGTTGTAGCAAGTTATTTTGCTTCACAACTGAAGCTTTTTGTGAAGCAAGCTCATTGGTAGGACTTCTTGGTAGAATTAGACATGACTATTGAGTATAGACCGGGAAGGCACAATGCAGTAGCAGATGCCCTTAGTAGGAAGGGACAACTTGCAGCATTGGAGGGTGAAGACCAAGTAGAAAGGAGTAGGAGTCGAATTCAGATGTTGGAAGAGATGCAGAATAAGCTCCAGGAAAGTGTTGAAACTGATACTTTGGTTCAGAATATAGTGAAGAAGATAAAGGAAGGGAAGACACGAAAGTTCTTTCTATGGGACAGGTTCTTGTTCTTTGGAAACCAACTCTATGTTCCAAAGTCATCTGGACTCAAGAGGCACCTTTTGAAGGAGTGCCACGACTCACCGTGGGCTGGCCACCCAGGGCAGCGTCGTTCCTTGGCATTGTTGGAGAGAGGATTCTTTTGGGAGAAGATGCGAGAGGATGTAGAGGAGTATGTATATACGTGCATCATTTGTTAGCAGGACAAATTAGACAATTAGAGACAAGGAGGACTATTGCAGCCTTTATCGATTCCTGAGAGACTATGGATGAGTGTCTCGATGGACTTCATCACTCAATTGCCACAGGTTCAGGGGTATAATGGGATCATGGTCGTGGTTGATCGTTTTTCCAAGTATGCTGTCTTTGTTCCAACAAAGATGCCTTGTGGATCTGAGCAAACTGCGGAGTTGTTCTTTAAGAACATAGTGAAGTATTGGGGGATGCCATTAAGCATCATGTTAGATAGAGATCCGTGTTTTACAGGCAGATTTTGGACCACATTCTTCAAATTAGTCTAGACAGAGATGTTGATGAGTTCGAGTTACCATTTGTAGACAGATGGACAGACTGAGAGGATCAACGCATTGTTGGAGGATTACTTGAGACATTATGTGACGGCTGATCAGAAGAATTGGCCTGAACTCTTGGATATTGCTTAGTTTAGCTACAATATTCAAAAGAGTTCTACGATAGGGTATAGTCCATTTGAGTTGGTGAATGGGAAGATGCCAGTTTCACTGCATACCATAGTGACAGGAGGTTTTTTGAGGAGTCCTCATGCAAAGAAGTTCATGAAGGCTTGGGATGAGACCTTGGAGTTGGCACAGTTGTGCTTGCACGAAGCTACAAGGAGAATGAAGAAATGGGCAGACAGAGGAAGACGGATGTGCACTTCAGTGTGGGAGATATGGTGTTTCTTAGGATTACTAGGGAGCAGTTTCAGCCAGCCAAAGGGACTGCAAGCAAACTAACACAGAAGTATGAGGGACCATTCCTAGTGAAGAAGAGAGTGGGGGAAGTTGCTTATGAGCTGGAGCTTCCACACCATATGCACATGAAGCATCCGGATTTTCACATGAGTCATTTGAAGAGATGCAGACTTGTTGATGATCATCTAGAGAGAGTTGAACTGACAAGAGGACCAGCCGGGATTGTGGACAAGCCAGGACTAGAGTTGGATAAGATTTTGAGCTACAAAACTACAAGGATTGGTTGCCACATGAAACAGGAGTATCTTGTCATATGGAAGAATGCACTGGAGGAAGAGAGCTGGGAATTGGAGGACTCGCTTTGGAGATGGAAGAAGAAGATTGCGAAGTATGAACGGAAGATACTGAGGCAGTCGAGATTGTTGAGGGCGATAATGATTTCGAGTGGGGGAGGATGCAACGCCTGTGGTTGATAGGCAATCGGGCGTGCCTTCCACCACCAAGCAAAAGCAACTAAGTCATATAAGAACGCGGAGAGCGACCAAAGGTGTGACATATATTTATGTGGATGAATTGGTGTTCGAATTTATAGGGGTGAGCCAAGGTGAGCTCATTCACGAAGCCGTCCGAGGAGTGTAGCCAAACGGAGGGCAAACTGGTTGGGTGGTCTCGTGCCATGGGCAGGCCAAACACACGATGGTGTTAGATATCATTTGAAGATGCGGTGGTCGGAGACATGTGGAAGGATCAGCCAAGGGCGTGATCTCCACACAACATACCATATAAACATGCGATGGAGCATGGCATTTTAAACATCGCTCTTCGCACTTGATCTCAACAAGAGGTGCGACTGTTACAGGTGCAGCGCGGTATAGAGGTGAGTCATGTGCCCACCCGTTGGGCACAACTGCATGATGACTTCGGCATAAACGTTGAGTAGATGAAGGCATGGGTGGAGGGCGTTCTAAGGCACCCGTCCGCCGGAACCTTGTAACAAGTTTTGGGTTGTGTTGTGTGCGGGTCGTGCACGGGTGCGCCCACCTGTTCGGGCAAAGAAAACTTGTGTTGTGTTGTAATTTGGTTAAGTCGTGGTGAGACCACCGTGTGCTCTTGCATGGGTGGGCACCCGACTTGGGTGTAATGTCAGTGGAGTCAAGCTCACGGTCAATTGTGAAAACTTCTCATATATAATAAAAGATTGCTTTTACATGTGTTGTCGTTCTCTTGCCGTTCTATATTGCTGATGTTTTAATATTAATGGTTTCTGCACATTAATATGTTATTCATGTTTAATGATGAATTTTAAGGCGTAATTCACAAATTAAGTTAACAATGAAAGATTTTGGTTACTTAGGCAGTGTCGCACTTGGCCAATTTAACAAAAAAGGAATTGGGGGCATGACATAATTTGCTTAGTACATTCTTATTTTCCTAGGAACCTAGGAACTAAGGTATAATTGATTTCTTGCACAACACTTCAATATGGTAATGATTCACATTTGAATGTTGGAGAAACTAAAAAATACATTAATTGTTTACAGTTAGTTTACGTGCTTTTACCTTTTTTCTTTCAGATCCTCACTTAGTTGCATCACTGATATTCCCAATAATCATTTCAAGGTGATTGATTTAATCATATTCCAAAATTGAATTATTGAATGTTTAATGAATGCAATTACTGAGTTACCTTCTGCATCAATTTCATTCTTGGTTTTAAGAACTAGATCCATGGATTAAGACTAATGATAAGATAAGATAGATGCTCTATTTTTTTGTATTAGCTTCTAACTAGCCAACAGTACTTGGTCCATTTTTAGGAAATTAGATTAACTTAGGAACATTTCCTTCACTTTAAAAATCATTAGATTCACTTAAATTTTCTCATAGTTTCAGGTTGTACATTCTTAGACATCAAAGAACAAAAAACCCCCCAAATAAAACATAAAATACAAAACAACGAAGTAAGAAAAAGGTTAACGAAGCGCATATAGTGCACCACACTTCCTCAGCTTACAAACCTCAGTTGATAACTTATGTAAGCAATTTAGGACACTAAATTGAATAAACATTTTGGCACCATTGCTGGGGAAGTGTAATTAGGTAACCTCATCTCTTACATCTAAAAAATGAAATGTGTAGAGAAAGAGACTCTACGGGTAGATTCATAGCTAGAGGCAGGAGTTTAATTCCTACAACACCAGTTACTCCATTAATACTAAGAAGATATACACCTCCATATCAAACTCATATTCCACATTTCAATAGCCATAGACTTCCTAAAGTTATAAGGTCAGAAATCCAGTTAATAGGATCTCCTACTTCATCTACTGAGGCAGTCCTAGAGGAAGAAAATATTGGATCTCCAACAGAAGGAGTAGCCTTTCTCACCTCTACAGGGGAACATATTTTAGCTAAAGAATTATAAATTCCTAGAGGAGAGGGAGAAGTAGAACCTTTCTTCCATAGACCATTGATAGAGGAACCAAAGGAAGAGTAATTAACCTTGCAGGTTGAATCTTATATTAACCCTAAAGAATCTATAATGGCAGGAAGAGAAGAAGAAGGAGAGGGGTTTCTAAATGGAGAATTTACACTATTTGGAGGAGGAAGAGGTAGAGGAAATAATGGAGAAGGTAGAGAAAATGATGGAGAAGGCAGAGGAAATAGGGAAGTTGATAATTCTTTTGGATTCCCTATAGTTAATGAAGAAACAGATGCCACAATGAAAAATATCTCACCTTATGTCCTCCCAAATTTTCATTTCAAAAGTGAAGATCCTGAAACCTTTTTATTTGAATTTGAAGTCTTGTGCAGAACTTATGACTATTTACAAGACTCTCAAAAAATCAAATTGTTTCCTTCGACATTGAAAGGAGCTGCTTTAAAATGGTTCATGGGATTGGTTTCTCAGTCTATTAGAACATGAAATGACATGAAGAAAGCATTTTTGGACAGGTATTTGGATTATTGCATGCCTATCAATCAAAAAGATGAAGTGTTTAAAATCATGCAAAGAGAGGATGAAAATTTGGAGTATTTAATTGAAAGATTCATCTATAACATAAAAAGAGCAAAAATGGAAAACTTAGATCAAGATACTTTAAAATATTAAAAGCTATTAGAGATAAGTGGATAGACATTCTTAACATGATGGGGAAGGGAGATATCTCTCAACTCCCATTAAATGACATTGGAGAGTTATGTGTTCATCTCTCAAGAGGAAAACCCAAAAATGGGAAAGGTCCAAGAGATCCTTCTCTTGCTAGAGTGAATAAATATGCAATTGGATTAGTGACTAGGGTAGAAATTGGAAACATGCTTGAGGAATTTAAAACAGATATTCTAGGGAGCCTTAGTGAACAGATAGACACACTTAAGTTAGAAAACAAGCAGAAAGTTGATACTAATGCTTTAGCTATTTTATGTCCCAAATGCAGAAAGAGGCATACTTTAAGAGAATTCCCTTTGGATGGAAAAATCATAGAAACTTGTGTGTTTTGTTCATAAAACCATGAGACCAAGAGTTGTCCTTCAATTCCTGGTCTTAAGGCTATTTTTCAAGAGGAAACAATTTTAAATCCAACATAATCTCTTTTCTTTGTCTCTAGAAGACCTTGGTAGGGGCTACAAAACTAGGGTTTTAACAACCAAATGTATATTCATCCCCCACCAAATTGGAATTCTTGGGAGCAACCTTGGCCTCAATCTCAATCTCAATCTCAACCTTGGGCTCAAGGAGTGCAAAATCCCTATGGAAGATTCTCTCAATACTATAAATATCCTCCATCATATCCAAACTATTCTCAACAAAAAATTCCTCAACAAAATCAACAACCCCAACTTCAAAACCAAAATCCTCAACTTTCACTACCATTCCCAAAGAGACCAAATCAGTTACCTGCCCAACCATTACCAAACTCCAACAATAAAAATCCTCAAAATACCTATATGGTGGAAGGATACTGGAAAAGAAAAAGCCTTCTATAGTTTTTCAAGAACAAGACAATTTTGAGGAATATTCTCTACAACCAAATAAATGTTTTGAAGGAACATCCCTTCAAAACCATAATACTGAAAAAGAAAAACTTAAAGAACCAATAAACTCAACTCCTATCATAGAGCAACTACCAGTATCTACTTCTACACCTCTTTTTCCTGAAATATTACAAGTTGATAGAGGGGTAGAAAAGCATATTATGTTGCCTAATTATGATTTGTTAGATGAATTGAAAAATGTTTGTATCAAATTCCCTTTGTTACAATCCATTAAGGAGATTCCAATTCTAGCTAAAACAATAAAGGAGTTGAGCATGAAGAAACCAGGAAGAAAAACAAAAGAAATAAAAAGAATACAACTGGCAGGAAAAATAGCAGACATAATGATGGGAAAAATTGCGATACAAAAATATGTAGATCCAGGAAGTCTAGTTGTAAAAACACATGTCAATGGATTTGAAACTCTGAATACATTGATTGGTTTAGGAGCATAAATAAACATCATGAGCAAATGAACCACGGAACAGTTCAAGCTTCCTAATCTTCTTTATACACCTACATTAATGCAATTAGCAGATAGATATGTAATCAAACTAGATGGTGTGTTAGAACATATTTCAGTGTCCTTAGACTCTTGGGAGTACCCTGTTGATTTTATGATCTTAACCCCTAAGAAAAATCTAGGAGGACATCCACTTATATTAGGAAGACCTTGGATGGCTACAACTGATGCTTTCATTAGTTATAGATCTAGTGATATGTATATCTCTGATGGTAACTCAACTAAGAAATTCACTCTATATCCTCCAAAAATAAAAATCATAGAGATAGATGACAAAGAATGGATTGATGATGAAAATGATATTCAACCTCCTTTTACTATTTCAACCATTAGTGAAGATAGTCAAATCTTAAATATAATGGAAAATTTTGAACTCCAGAATATGAACATGAGCAATTTCAAGAAAAATCCAATATTGAATATTTGTGATCTAGGTAGATGTCTCTTTATTCTATGGAAGAATTTGGTAGCTCTATAGTTGAAATCTTTCTAGGGAAAAAATTGAACATAAACAATAACTTCGAAAAATTACAACAGGAAAAGCTAATCAAAACATTACAACAATATTCTTCTGCATATGCATGGGAATACACTGACATGAAAGGAAATAGTCTTAGGACTTGTATACATCAAATCTACATTGAGGAAAATTGTAAACCTATCAGACAACCTCAAAGAAGGATGAATCCAAATCTTAGGGAAATTGTGAAAGAGGAGTTGCAAAAATTGTTGATGTAAACTTCATTTACCCAATTTTAGAGAGGTAGTGGGTTTCTCCTCTAGTGATTGTGCCTAAAATAAATGGTTAATGGTATGTATTGATTATCAAGAATTTAATAAAGCTACTCTAAAAGATCATTTTCCTTTTCCATTTATAGATCAAGTGTTAGATACATTAGCAGGTAAGAAGTATTTCTCATTTTGGGATGGTTTTAGTGGTTACAATCAAATTCAGGTAGCACCTGAAGATCAAGATAAAACCACATTCACTTGTCCATGGGGAACTTATGCCTATTAAGTCCTTCCTTTTGGATTGTGCAATGCACTTGAAACATTCCAAAGAGTAGTACTAGGAATATTTTCTGATCTACTACATGATTGTGTAGAGGTGTATATGGATGAATTTACAATTTATGGGAATACATTTGAAGAAGCTTTAGAAAATTTGGAAAAAGTTCTTAAAAGATGTAAGGAAGAAAACCCTTCACTAAGCCATGAAAAATGTTTTATGATGTTTACAGAAGGGATTGTTTTAGGACATCACATTTTAGGAGATGGAATTAAAGTTGATAAATCTAAAGTTGAAGTCATGTCTAAACTATCAATTAAAAGTTGCCAAAAGGATGTTAGAAGTTTTCTAGGATTCAAGGGATACTATGGAAGGTTTATAGAAAATTTCACTAAACTAGCATCCTCACTCTTCAAATTACTCACCAAAGGTTTTGAATTCAATTGGATCCTGATTGCTAGTTGGAATTTGAGACTTTAAAAGAAAAAATTTCCAAAGCACCCATCTTAAGAGGTCCAAAGTGGAAACTACCTTTTCATATTTCAACAGATGCTTTAGATACAACTCTGGGTGCTGTATTAGGACAAAAATATTTGATCCCATATGCCATCTATTACAAAAGTAAGAATTTGACTCCCGCTAAGAATTCCTTTTCAGTTACAATGTAATTTAACTCAGCGGGAGTCAAATTCTTACTTTTGTAACTCTACCATTAGTAATAGGTTTATTCATTAAGTACCTAATTATAGAGTGATTTGTAATACTCCTTACATTATGCCATGTAATGTAATGTAATTATAGAGTGATTTGTAGTACTGAAAAGGAATTATAGAGTGATTTGTAAGAATTTGATTTGTAATTACAAGATCAAACACAAAAAGTATACTCCTTATCATCCACAAGAAAATGGTCAAGTTCAATCTACCAATAAGGTGATTGAAGGAATTCTCACTAAGAATATACATCTACACATAAGAGATTGGGCAAAAAGGCTTCGTGAAGACTTATGGGCCTACACAACTACATGGAGAAACACAACAGGACATACTCCCTATGAAATTGCTTATGGGAAGCAAGTCCTGTTCCCTATAGAGTTTCAAATCAAAACCTTCAAGATGGCAGTCCAATTGGGATTGGCTTTATCAGAAGCATAGAAACATAGATTGGAGCAACTCAATGAGCTTGATGAAATCAGGCAAGATGCAGTTCAAAGAACCAGTATAGTTGAGTAGCAAACGGCTAAACGGCATGATAAGTATATCAAGGAGAAGAAGTTCCAAGTAGTGGATTGGGCACTTTTGTTTGTTTCAAAATTCAAAGATTTTCAAGGAAAGTTTCAGACTCAATGGCTTGGCCATATGGGATTGAAGAAGTCTTAATAATGGAGCAATGAGAATAAGGACAGTAGATGAAAGAAAGGTACCTCTTCTTGTGAATGGTCATCGGTTGAAGATATATGATAAGCCAATTTCAAGAGAGGATTTTATCAAGATTTTCCAAGATAACATTGAAATGAAGTTGGTGAAGAAGACCTCTTCTTATCCACTAACTTAGCTTTTATTTTTCATGTATATGTATATATATGAATATCTATCTCTATCTATATCTATCTATCTCTATCTATATATATATATATATATAATACATCAAAAAAACATAAAAAAATAATAATAAAATGTATAAGTATGAAAACCAATCATTAATTGGCATACTTATACAGAAAATACAGGGTGAAAATCAGAGATGTCTAACATCCTATATTTTCCATTTCCTTTCTGTAATAAGTAGTGAAAAAAAGCTACATCCTTTTGCAGTTCATAATCTGCAAATTCATTTCATTCTACAATTTCATTCCATCTCACTCCACTTTCATTCCATTTCACTGTCATGTTCCATTTCCATTTCATTTCACATTCATGTTCCATGGCCATACTTCATTTTTTATCATGTTCCGCAACTTATTCCATTCTACAGCTAATTTGATTCTACAACCACATCTCATTCAGTAGCTTTGGCATAATTATACAACTTACAAACAAATGATGGTTGCAGGAAATTGAAGAATCTTGTTTTGAAGACCAATATGCTAAAAGGGTACCTATGGATCAACACCAAAGAAGACAACAAATGAAAAGGTTAAGTTCTAAAAGGTAAAGTGCAAAAATTTATTTTAAATAGCAAGGTTAAAACATAAAGTATATATAATATGGATATTCATATGTTTCCTTGATGAATCATCATTTGATTTGATTGCAATCTCCATCATACTGCATATCTGCCACATCCTCCATATTCTGTCACATAACGGTCCATAATTAACTCCCATGTTGATTATTAATGGTCATGACTACGACATGACATACTTGTCTATGTGTCTCTATAACCCCTACCATCTATTCATTTCATACAAACCCGTAGTTCCTTTCACCATATTTGTATCCAATTCATTTCATAAAACCAGGAAGGGTAATTCTAAAGGTTGAGAACTCTGCGTAGTAGAAGGCATGGGGCTAATTGTCAGATCAGAATTGGTAGGAGAAAAGTACATGGAAGGATACCCATAGCTCAAAGAAATGTTGTAGAAAGCTGAATGGCTTAAATTCATTGAGAAATTTGATGGTTTTCATAAGGAGATTACAAAATCCTTTGCTTGATCTTTTGATGGCACAGAGGTAGAAATTGGAGATATCAAGTTTGCAATCACTGAGTCATTCATGACCGAGGCTACAAAACTTCCAAGGCATGGTGAAAGATGGTTCAAGAGTAAGGAGTTCCACAATGAATCATGGAAAATAAAACTCAAAACCCTAGGTATGGATGTCTCTATTTTTAGAAAAGGTATTCCCATTTAAGCTCTTAAAAGCAAGTGGAGGAACATGCTCTTAGTTTTATAGAAATTTATCACTTGTGAAGGGAGGTTTGGTTGCATGTATGTTTACCATATCCGTTTACTAATGAATTTCTTAGAAAATGGAGAAATCAATCTTCCTTTCTTCCTGCTAAATAGTTTAAGAAGGATGGCCTCAAATGTGCAAAAGAGAATACAGTTCATAGATACAACCATGTATCATCATTGGCTGATAACGATATTGATTGAGTTTCATTTATAAAGCATAGGAGATACCTAGAAGAATTTCCTTATTAGAAACCATTTCCAAGAAGCACCAGAGTCAGCTAAAGAAGATAATGTTAGAAGAAATAGAAGAAAGAAGACTGGTATAACTATTGAAAATAGACCCGAGTCTTCATTGCAGAAAGATGATGAAAAGATAATCTATGAAGAACTGACAGATCAAAAAGCAAATCAAGGCAAGAGGGAAGATAAGAAAGGAGAAAAAGGTCACAAATGAGGAGAATGTAAGTCCTCCACAACTTAGAAGGAGTTCTAGACTTAGAGGTTTGGTAAAGAAAACATCATCAAAAGGGATAAAGTTTATAAATTTAGACGAGGAAACCCCAGAACCATCTCTTGTTAACGTCTCTTCTGCACACAATCCTCAAAATTCTCCTATTTATCATTTTGAAGGTAACCCAAGCAGAAGATCTCTAGGCATAGACCCAGTGCAGCAACAAATATATGACTATATAGAATCAATTGAGAAGAGAAGTGCCTCAATGATCCCAAAAACTTTTGTCAATCCACAAGAACCTCTAATTGATACTCTCAAACAACAAATTTATGAATTAGAGATATTGAATAGACATATCAAATAGGAGAATGAGACCTTAAAGGAACAAAATAAATTAGACAAGGTAATTCACAATAATACCATTCTGCATCTAGGACTGTGGTATAAGAAAAATAGGAAATTGAAAAGAAAGAATAAGATTTTGAACAGAGCAATCATTAACCTTAAGTACAAGTTTCTTATGAGAAAGCCCAGAATGACAGTCACTTCAAAGAAGAACAAAAGAAGGAAATTGGATGTACTAGCAGAGTTGTATGAGCAAATGCATTAGGGAGGAAGAACTCACATTTTGGTAAATTGCATGAGAACATGCAATGATTTTGCAGTGGGGGTATGTTGAACCTCAGAATTACTCTCTCCTTGACATTTTTTCTCACCTTTTTCCCTCACTTTCTCATACGATTACAGACCCAATCAATGATAAATGCTAGGTTTTGTCTTATGGAAATCATTAAAATGATCATCATATTATATTTTCATGTTCTTGCTATTTGAATAGATTTTTGCAAATTAGCTACAAAACGCAGCCTATTCTATAGCTAGCTATGGATTTCGTAGCTACTCTCATGGTTTGGTAGGTTCCAGGTGTCAAATGAAGAATTGGGCCATATGGGCATTTCTAGAATCATCTCCACATTGATTCTATCCTATTCACTTAGTCTAGATCGACGGAAAAGAAATCCTAAAGTCATGGTCAAAGATGGAGTCAAAGTATCTTATCTGAAAGCAGTAGGACTCTTGATTTTCTCTTTCGTAGCTAATCAAGAGTCTAACAGTTCTGTTGAAAATCTAATTTGAATTAGCCACCTGTAGCTAACCAAAAGTTTAAAAAGTCCTATTGTAGTTCGAATTAGCCACTTGTAGAAAGTTTATCTCATAAACAATCATGTTACATTTAATTTGAATTAGCCACCTATAGCAAGTTTATCTCATAAATAGTTACGTTATTTTCCTTTAAAAATTGGTTGCATGTAACCGAGAGAAGTGAGATAAGTTAGAAGGAATTACATTAAGTTCAGGCTTTTTGCTAATACTCTGTATTCAGACTTCATTTTTTTATAATACAAACTTTGTGTTGCCACTGACCATTTAAAGTGCATCCTTAACTAGCTATCATTCCAACCACGTCATTTGCGGAGGGCCCCTGCACTAAAGGAGGTTTTTCATTTGTTATTTTTAGTTGAATTTCCATTACTTTGTTTTCAGCAAATCTGTTTTCTAAATTAGGATGATATTTCATTTCATTTTTTAATCAATAGCATAATGATAAATCACAATTGTGCAACATTTTTCTTCTAAGATATTTTGTAGAGAAAAGCGACTCTGTTTCCAAATTGAATTAATATTGAAGTAATAAGAATACACAGTTGCTTAGTTTTCTTACTATTTTTTCATTCATTTTCTTAGAACAGAATTGTTAATTAACTGTGTTAATGGATGTTTTCAAAATCCATTTCAAGATGATGATGATCCTAAACTAAATGGTTAAATGTCTATTCATACAGTGATTTAATTTACTTACTACATTGTTATTTTCCTAGGAACATAGGAACTAAGGTGTAATTGATTTCTTACGCAGCACTTCAAGAGGGTAATGCTTCACATTTGAATGTTGGAGAAAGTAAAAAATACATTAATTTTTTACAGTTAGTTTTACATGCTTTTACCTTTCTTCTTTCAGATCCTCACTTAGTTGCATCACTAATATTCCCAATAATCATTTCAAGGAGATTGATTTAATCATATTCTAAAATTGAATGGTTGAATGTTTAATGAATGCAATTACTGAGTTACCTCCTGCATCAATTTCATTCTTGGTTTTAAGAATTAGATCCATGGATTAGGACTAATGATAAGATAAGATAGATGCTCTGTTTTTTTTTATTAGGTTCTAACTAGCCAACAGTTCTTGGTCCATTTTTAGGAAATTATATTAACTTAGGAACATTTCCTTTCCTTTAAAATTCATTAGATTCACTTAAATTTTCTCATAGTTTCAGGTTGTACATTCTTAGACATCAAAGAATAGAAAACCCCCCAAAAGCAACATACAATACAAAACAACAAAGTAAGAAAAAGGTTAACTAAGTACATATGGTGAACCACACTTCATTAGCTTACAAACCTCGGTTGACAATTTATGCAAGCAATTTAGGACAAAAAATTGACTAAACAGGTATATTGAACAATATTGACCTCAAAGGTTTTACTAGTATTCGATGGGTTGTTTGAAGGATGCTAGAACCAATATTCGAAACAAATATTTTCTTTGAAGAAGCTTTGGTGGAAGTTTGGGATACTGATCCAATTATACCATTAACAAGTTGTACATCGTGAGACTTAAAAGATCTCCGATCCGAAGATGGTCTTGGAGCATCAAGAAACATTCCATATAGCGTGCCAGATTGGGAATAGACCAAATCCAAATATTAGGCATGAGAAATAGCCAGGTCCTTGGTAACACAACCACCCATTGCTATATCTTTAGCAATTTTGTTTATGAATGACTTGGTAAACCATTTGGTCAACGACTCATTAGGGATTTCAAATTTTATGAGGCGATTCTGACGTCTCCAGTCATGGATATGATTGGAGATATGGGTTGTAGTATCTTTCTTCAGAGATGTGATCAAATGAGTACCAGTTTCATAACAAAATGGTAGCTGGAAATGGGTGAGGAAGGCCATAGCCGCGGAGTTTAAGTTTGCATAGGTACCTTGAGGCAACTCGATGTACCACTTTGCGGAAGCACCTATCAAGGTTTTCTAAAAGAGGTGGACATGAACATAATTGTCAACATATGAATTGGAAGAACACCATAAGTGATATGTCATCACATGGGCCTAAGGGTCCTCTTTAGGTTTTCCTTCGAATTTGGGGAAATCACTTAGAATTTTAGTGGGAACTAGAGGCCAATAAGGGGAATGAAGCATTGGATCATTAGTAAGCCTCAAGACATTGAGCAGTTCTAATGTAGCTAAAAATGGCAATTGCAGGTTAAAAGGCATATAAGGCCTTTGATAAGGCCCAATCTACAGGTTCCAACTTTGTTGGTAAGGATTCTGCCATCAAAGTGGAGGATTTTGACCATAAGGGGCTTGATTTCCCCCCACTGACGGGTACCTTGACCATAAGGTGGATTCTATCCAGGGTTGGGTTGATATTGACATGCCATAGGCCATTGGTAACCATAACGAGGATAAAAATTATGTGTGGCATATGGATTGTGAAGTCACTGCACTTGATGACCTTGGTAATAACGTTGTTGGCTCTATTGCTACAAGGGTTGGCCTTGTTCCTGCATGGTTTAACCTTGTTGACATACAGGTTGAGCTTGTTGCTACAAGGATTGACCTTTCTGCTGTAATGTTTGACATTGCAGATTGAAGGGTTGATGGGGTTGTTGAACAAACTGTGTTTGTTGTTACAAAGGCTGTTGAAACTGTTGTAGTGGTTGCCCCTATTGCTGCAAAGTTTTCCCTTGTTGATGTAAAGGTTTCCCTTATTGCAGTAATAGTTTTTGGATAGTTCCTTGAGGGATTCCCTATGGGTACTGGTAAGTTCCAAATGGAATTTGACCATATGCACCGAGAATAGAATTTTTACCAAGTTTCACACAAGGGCCTGCTTGTGGAAGATAAGGTGGATTTTACAGTGCTTGTGAACCATATGGAACATAAGACTATTGGAGGGGTACATGGGCCGTGTAATGTTGTTGATACTGGATATTACCTACCCTGGATGGACCAACGAGATTAGAAATACTACTAGGATTAGGTTGATTTACTCCAACCATGTGAGGTTGTGATCCACTCACATGGGTTCCACTTGACGCAAAAGGAATATTAGGATTTTCCCCCTAGGTTGTGGTACATCCTATCCACTTGATGGATGGATTGAATAACTTATAGACATAGAATGGAAGGTTGAAACAACAGTAATGGTTGTGACGGAATCGTTGGTTGAATTGGAATTGAAGTGATGGTAGTTTGCATAGGTATCTGAGAGGTCATGTTAGGAATAAATGGACTAGAAGTAGGCATAACATTTGTTGACCAAATAGGATTTTGGTATAAAGAGTAATCCCTAGGAGTTCTTCAAACTAATTGAGCCAAGGTTGTATAACCATGTGGAAGCATAGGCCCATTATTTTCAGGAGACATTTGAGATGGAGCTCCCCCTACATAAGAAAAACCTTCCCAAGGAAAGTCATATTCAGAATCATCATCAACATTGGGAGTGTGAGTAGTGGAGACTTCCGGAGGACCTCAAGGAGAGGTTGGAATCTCACCTTTTGAAGCTATAAGTGGAAACAACTGGTGAGGAGGAATCCAAGATGGATGAGGAGATAACTCCAAAGGAACACCCGATTGATCATAGGGACTATAAGGGTGTTAAGGATATATCACAATTGGATCAAATAGTGGATTTAGAGGGTATAAAACAAACCTATGTGGATTTTCAGGGGTTTCTGGATCAGACTCCTAAGATGACAATGAATCTCGAGTTGGAGAACGAGAAGCAAGGGGTTGTATGCTTGGGACAATCCAAAGTTCAAAGCCTTGAGCTTCAAGTGACTATGGAAGTTTAGGGTGAACTCCTTGTGAAGACCCTTCAATATCAGATAACGAAGGGGAACTATGAGGTGAACTCAATGGTTCAGCCATGGTGAATTTCTCTCAAGAGTAGAAGGAGAATAGATGATTCAATAAGGGCCAATTAAAATTAAAATTTACAAGGAATTTACTCAATATGGGGCCAAGAAACAACTGCATGGGTTCGACATGTTATCATTGGCATTTAATTTTATGACAGAAAAGAACAAATAAATCAAAATCGGTAATTCTAGGCAAGAGGGTTTACGAAGTATCTGTAAACCATTATATACACCTTAGCCGAAACCAAGGACTTGACGTACGGTGGCCGATATCCCCGAATGTTGTGTTAGATGTATCATGTTTATAAGGTGGATGAATCGGTTACCTATGTCTAAAAGATAGAAACCTAGTGGGGTCTCCGAATATATACACGATGATACACGGAGCACAAGTCTATGTTAGCATTGTGTAATGAATAATCATTTGATGAGATCATCCCTATATGCTTATCATACTAAAGTGACTCCTATATACCAGAAAGTACTAGAGAACCTTTGATATACTTCCATATTGGGACGGATTTCACACTCGAGATACACTGCAGGTAGTTAATGACAATTGCTATGTTTAAAGATGCTGGAACACATCTCTAGCCTAGACCTCTAGATATTTGCGTTAGGTTACAAATGCTCCTTAGGTTAATTGAGGTAAATTTTAAACTTATCTTCAATTAAGTTTCAGTTTGATGGCTCAACAATGTCACCTGTACCTATGATGCAACTAAATTATAAAAATGAAATCCTTTCATTCGATGAAGGCTAAACTAATGAAGAAAGAGAGGCAACCAAATAATGCATCAATCAAGCTAAATGCATTAAAACATAACTCTTTATCTTTCCAATGCAAAAATAAAAAAATGAGATCTAATATTTCACTTTCACAACCAAATACAATGCCAAGATGCAATCCTAAGGGAAACAAAAATCACTTTCCTTTCTCTAAGATGCACTCATTTTATCTTTTTCTTTATACTTTGATTCAACAGTGCAAACTAATGCAAAGAGAAAAGGAGAAAAATACAATCCAAAGAAACTAAAATGAAAATTTCATTTGCTTATGGTTTCAAATGAAAATTGTTTCAAAAATACTTAAATGAGGAAATTGTTCACTTTTATTTTTGAAACAAAGAAATCAAATGAGAATTCACTTTCAGTCCTTCCAAAGCATGCAACTGTAATCTATGCTTGACAATGGAGCAAAAGCAATTTTCAAAGCATCAAAATGACTCAATACTAATGAAAATTTGTTCACAATCACGAACTAAAAGCAACTTGAGAATAATGTCCTGACGACAGTAAGACTCTTGAATGGAAACAATCAATCTCAAAGAGGCAGACCAAGAAATGAGAGAAGGGTGACCTAGATACCCTAGAAACCCTAGAAAGCACTCAATCCTAAAAAAACACTTTAGCAAAGCCAAGAGACAAATTGCAATTATACAAGGATGTCAATCAGGACAAATATACTGTAGTCACACTATAAAATCCCTAACAGAGGCCAAATACACTGAAAACAAGAAGAAACCCTATTTTTCTTCTATCCTTTAGGATTAGCATGCATGTTAAACACAAAAGCACGATCCAAAGTAGATCAACATGACTGTAAATTTAAAATCAGTGCTGACAATGCTTTTATCAGAGAAGAAAACAAGTTGGGCAAGAAAACTAAGGAAAAAATAAAAAATCTTTGAGATCAGGGAAGAATAAACATTCTCAAGCAATAACTAGTGACTAAATAGCTACATTGATAGACACAATCAAGGAAATTGACGGTTGGTAAAATTCATCAGAGAATCTGATTGAAGGAATGGATGGAAAGGGTTATAGCTTCCCTAGTGGAGTCACCATTTTATTGTCTAGGAAAATCCTCTCTGTAGATAGATACGATCCCTCTAGCCCAATGAGTGAGACTAGCAACCTACGTGACAATCTACAAGGACACTTTCCTAAATTACAATTGAAATGAGAGAAGAGGAAGATGACCTACCTTGTTCTGATGCTGTAAAGTACTCCTTTGTTGAAGACCTTGAATCGCTTATGCCTCAAGCTTAGCTCTACTACTCATAAAATTTGGATGCCTGCACAAGAGATCAAAGACACAACAAAGCATACAAGTACAACAAGAATAATCAAAAGCAATCCACTTAACAAATTAAGGAGCATTAAGATAAATGATGCATTAACACAAAAATTTATGGAAAGTGAACCAACAGTTGTATATATTAATGAAATAAAGGAGGAATCATACAGCCAAGCTTTGATGTCAATAAGATATCCTTGAGTGAATGTCCAAGTCCAAGCTCAAGCTCTCCAAGCACTCCTTCTCCAAGCCAAATGAGTAGCATGTAGGCACTATCTCAGCAAAAGGATGCATATAACCAAAGACCAATCATTTGGGAATGGGAGAGGATGAATTTATATGCAGGGAAAGGGAGTTAGTATCTCTCCAAAGATAGGATAAGGCCCTCATCTCAAGGGGGTAGGTCATAGGGATAAGATAAAAGGGCAATATTGGGAGAATTAAACCACATCCACACTGAACAACCTCCAACTCGTCGTTCTGGAAGCCTCTAGATCACAAAGCTTCTTGTCCTCTTTGGGAAAACTTTCCTTTTAGGTATCAACATGGGTATCCAAGAAAAAAGCACGTTGGCATCGCGAGGCTAGTATAGTGCAACTAGCGATCAACATGAGTTTCGAGTGTCAAGGTTGCACTGATCTTCAAATTAGGGTTTTAGAGCTCACTTCTTCAGGGAAGGCTTAAAGCATGTTTCCATTAGTGTTTTAGGGAGGATCTGAGTTGCATATCAGAATGTGTATACTACATGATTTCCAAGTTTCGGGCACTTCGGTGTATCACATAGGGAAGTGCAGGAGGTGTGACAAAACACTGTGTAATAGCTTTGCAAATAAGATCCGAGAAAGGAAACTCCTTGCTGAGAGTTAGATAGCACCGTTGCTCACCATAACTCCTTTCAATTTTCTTCAAAATGTTCTATTGTATCTCTAGAAACAACTAATAAACATGATCTTATCTTATTCTCTTGTGTTTGGTTTGTTTTCTTATGTTCTTCATTTTTCTGGTATATAATTCATGCTTTGTTTTCTAGTTGATTACATTGCATTCGTGTTTTATGTAAAACCTCTAATAGTTTTGATTTTGGGATCCTTGTAGGTGATAGCCAAACTACAAATAAATAAGGAATTTGGAACACCATTGCTCTATTTTCCCTACTACAATGGAGAAGTTTAATGGCACTAACTTTGAATTGTTAAAGCTCAAGTTGGAGGATCTTCTTGTAGGTTGAGAATTATGGGTTTTTATATATACAGCCAAATCCACTAGAATAAAAGATGAAGAGTGAGTGGAGTTGGGGAGAAAGGTGACAATACTTATCAATAACTGTTTGTTTGATTTAGTATTATTGAAACTTTTTGCAAAAAAACCATAGCCACTCTCTAGAAGAAGTTGGGATATTTGTATTAGTCTAAATCCTTGGTTAATAAATAGTTTTTGTGGAAAATATTGTTTCCTTGAGAATGGGTGATGATGATTCTATGCCCAAACATTGAATGTATTTAATTCTTTTGTGACCCCATTGATATCACTAGGATTGAAGAAGTATGAAGAGGATCTTTGTATGACCTTTTTGTATTATTTGCTAGATTCATGAGACACACTTGTAATGGCCATTGGGAATATTGTGAATACATTGCTACTAAATAAGGTAATGGATACTTTAATCTTATAAGAGGCATGGAAAAAAATTTATATATATACAAATGAGGTCTTGGTTGTTCATGAAAGATCTAAGGATAAAGGAAAGAAGAGAGAAAAGGGTAGATCTAAATCTTGTGGGAGACATAAGTTTACTCAAAATCCCAAAGAAAAAATTTTGAGCTGTTGCCAATTTAGGAATTTCAGAAGGGATTGCAAGGAAGTGAAAAATACGAATAAGAATGAAATGAATGATTTTGATGATGGGTCTAAAAAATATTATCAATATGATAGTAGAAATTTCTTTATTGCAATTTTTGCAATGCATGCAAGCCATAGTGCATGGTTGATAGAATCTAGAGTTTTATTCCATATGACCTTCCATGAAACAATTTTTAGTGTTTAACAAATACAATAGTGGGATGATGTATCTCATTGATGATTCTCCTCCCAACATAGGTGGTAGTGGTAGAGTCTTCAATAGATTCCTTGATGGAAAAATAAAGAAATTAGGGGATTTTACATAATTTGTGTTTGATGTAAAACCTAATATTAGTAAGCACACTTAATGATGAAAGTGTGGAGGTTTTTTCTTTGAAAAAGAGTGTAATATGTTTTTATGAGATATAGTTATCATTAATGTTGTTTGTGTGGGAACTTAATTATATCTTGATTAATCAAATATTTAGTGTAATAGTTATTCAATATATGCAATAGAGAGATCTATAGGATCTTCACCTTCACAACTCAAACCTATATCTACTTGTGATGGTCATGTTTTATGGGTACCTAAAAAAGATATTTCATTAAAAATCAAGTTACTTACAAAAAACAATGGTGTGACACCAAATATTATGCCATATAAGTGAGAAGGGCATACGGGCCTTGAAAAAAAAACTTGTTAATTGATTGCATGATTGTTCTTTAAACTTTTGAGTATTACATATATGGGAAACACCATCACATTCATTTTAATTCTTATTCTAACAATATTTTGGGTTGTTGGAATTAATGTGGTTTGACATATTTGGTCTAGTTAAATTTTTCTTTAGATTTATATATACTTGTCATGGTCATGCTTTCTGGGTATAACCTAAATAAGCTCTTTCTTCAAAAGAAAAGTTACTTGCAAAAGAAGACAATCCTATGACACAAAAAATTGGGCCATATAGGTGAGAAGGGCCTATGAACCTTGAAAAAAAATATATTATTGATGGATTGAATGATTGTTCTCTTGAATTTGTGATGGGAAACCAAATCAT
The DNA here is from genome assembly GCA_000404065.3 of Pinus taeda. Lineage (NCBI taxonomy): Eukaryota > Viridiplantae > Streptophyta > Pinopsida > Pinales > Pinaceae > Pinus > Pinus taeda. Next base: position 98,681 of record APFE030251420.1, read on the forward strand.
GTTCATTTTTATTCTAGTCCTCACAAATCTTATAGGTTGTTGAATTTAATTAATTTTGATGTATTTGGTGTACTTAAAGTTCCTTTGATTTATAATTCTTTGTACTATGTGTCATTTGTTAACGATTATTCTAGAAGGATATGGGTATATTTTGCTAGAACTAAATTTTGTGGTTTCAATTGGTTTAAGGAGTTTAAATATCTCTTGGAAAATCATACTAGTAGAAATTTTAAGGTGTTGATGATTAATAATAACGATGAGATTTCTTCTGTGTAACAACACAAGTAAAACTAAAATTAATGTCAAAAAGGAAAACAAATTCCTTTAATGAAATTATACCTGTACTTTCCGGCTGCGAAGTGACCACAAGATTTTGGGGACGACTCTCCTCCCAACCGTAGGCTCAATTGTGCAGGATTCTACTACAACTGGCCACCCCCGAGCCCTCAATCAATGACTACTGCCAATATTCCTAAGTCTTAGTATACCATTCTCCCAAGAGAATGAAAGATAGAACCTCGGAATGATGGAACCCCTCCCATCCTCCTCATCATTCATTAAATAGAACAAAACATTGGAAGGGGAACCACATGCACACCCTCCATGTGTCGCATGCTACTTTTTCTTTACTTTCCTTTTATTTTTTTAGCTTTCTTGTTTTTCTTTCCTTCTTTTTGATAATTTCCTTCTTTTATTAGAGCTTTAATATGGTTATTACTATTTTTTATTTTTATTACTTATTTCTTTTAATATCATTTTTTATTTGTTATTTTGGTTATTACTAATTTTATTTACTTATTTCTTTTAATATCACTTTTTTTTTATTTATTATTTTTATTATGATTTATTTATTATTATCATTATTTTTATTATTACTTATATTTTTGTATTATTTTTATTAGTTATTATTATTTATTATTATTTATTTGAGTGGTTTATTTATTTTATTTATTATTAATTATTATTTTTTGTATATTTTTATTAGTTCTTATTATTTATTATTTATTATTAAGGGAGGGATGTTACATACTCTCCCACTTTAAGGAACTTCGTCCCAAAGTTAAGTTTTTTTATTATTTATCATTATTTTTATTTCTTCATGTTGCAAACACCCTCTGTTGAACTAGTATAACCAGCAGGCATCGAAAGTTCCCAACACCCCGGGAAATCTCAAGGAATCTCTGTCCTTTTTTTTCCACTTTCGGCACCAGGCTAAGCCTGACCCGGTCTGTATCCTAGTCCAAGGCTGGCCCCAAGGCTCGCACCTGACTCAGACCTCATCTGCCCCAAGGCAGGCATCCGGTCCGGTACTCAATGACCACGAGCATCTCGCAGGTTGGCCCACTCCCTCCACAACTACTAAGGCGCACAGCCACAGGCATCGAAGTCCTTTACATCCCTTCCAGACTTCGGCATCCCAATCCAATAACATGCACCAAGCGTGGAACATCAGGCACCAAGCCTGGAATCATCAGGCACCAAGCCTGGAACATCAGGCACTTGGCCTTCTCAAGATGGTCCCATAGCTCTTCAAGAGCTATCCATCAAGAGCTATACACAAGACAAAGGAACCACTGGCATATGTAGTGTTGATTGAGTTTTGTCCCCAACCCATATGGTGTTACTTATTCTCCCTCATGCGTATGGGCTCGCACGAGATCATAAAATAAACCGGCCCTCTCGGTCCATTTGTGGAGTCCTGTGAATCATTACATCTCAACATGCATCCAATGCATTAACCATACCGTCATAGTATCATAGGAAATAATCGACATGCCAACTCTTGCAAGGAACTGCATGCTCACGCATGTCATATATTTGTACGGAACTATCGCATGCGTCAGTTATACCATCACATTATTATATCAAGACATATCATGAGTTAACATAAATGAACCCATGTCAATAATCCTCATATTATAACATCATAATTCCTACGCCACATTATGCATATCATATCCATCATGAGTATTGAATATTAAATTCCTATTATTAGGTAGTAAATGAAAATGTCAATATACCTTGACATAACGTCATAAGACCTATGCATATCGTTCTTATCGTATAGATGCCATCATTATCTTCCTAGCATGAAACATCGTCAATATGTTTTCATCAAGTTCTCAATCACTTTTCAATAATCATATTGACTTACACCAATGGTATAATCTTCTAAGTACATCGTTAACTTTCATAATTACCAGCTTGAGTTTTAATCCCTCATCATATATTCTTCCTTCCCAAGGAAATGTTGGTGAAATTCATTACTAGTGATACCATCATTGTTTAAATCATCTATCTCAAAATTAAAATCCCTTGATTTTACATCCATGTACCCTTTGGTTTACGGATTCCACTACTGCTATATGCAATTGCATATGATCGATGTTGACTTATTTAACAATTAGCACTTCATCCAAGGAATATTTTCTTATCTCGTTGAGTTTGTCTCTTTTATGTTATGGAAAGTCCACTATTAATTGACTTTACTTCTTTGTCACTATGTACACAATCTTTCTCATGGTATCCCTATAACATTTCTAGCAACATTCCTTCCTATATCTTCCAAGTTGATCATTACTTGGTTATCATGCAATTTCATACATTACTCTTTCCCAAACTTGGGTAATACCTGAATATATTCATTACGACAGCTACCAAATGTATTCCTCTTATAAACATAATAATATTACCTGATCATACATCTTGTTGTCCATAATTCATTCATATAGTGAGTCACCTATGGAAAACTTTACAATGTGGCTCTCCCATTAGAGGGAAAATTGTTATAGATGTTGTCATGTACACATATCGTCCAAGTTCCATAAAATTATTACCATAAGTATTCAACTTCATTGGTTGATTGCCAATATTGCTTCTTTAGGTGCACTATCCTTAGATAGACCTTACCAAGTTATCAAATTCTTCCATTATGTTCCAAAATACTACAATGCTCCAAAATAGGTTGTTTCTTCTTACTAATTTATTATCTTTGTTGTGCTATTTCTTCTTTATGACCTTAAATATTTGATCCAAGCTGGCCATAATCACGTGAACTATCATTAGTTACCGAAAATTGCAAGTTTCTTCTTCCCATTTCTCTTTAGACAATCTTTAACCATGACGAACGTCATGTAACATTATACTCAACATCTGAACTTTTATCCAAATTTGTATGGTTTGCCACTGAGACTAAATATACCATCATGTAGCTTGATGATGTTCAATATACAAATGATATGAGTAGTAAATGAGCAGATACATGTAATATGAATGGCAATTGCAATGCAAAATTAAATTTACTAGGAGATCGTATTGAGAGAGTTGTGTTCTTGCAATAATGGATGAGAGAAATGCCAAGCAACTGCTATTGCTAAAGGGCAGTAATCGAACAAATAATTAGTGAATAATATGATCAACATTCATAGAATGTTATTTCTGTGTTTTTAGATCAGACTGAACCATAGATGCAGGTGAAAAATTATCACTAAAGGTAAGTGCTATTTAAACTGTGTTTGTAAAGTGAACCAGTATACCATATCAAGATTATAGGATTACATACTTTTCCAATGAATTACTGAATCGTAAAAGTATATCTTAATTATGTCATACCATATAATGAAATATTAATGTGAACATAGAACCAAAGAATCTGCATGAGAAAGCAATGAGGACCTAATGAATGCACCAGACTAACATTATTCTGCTGTCAAGAATCCGATTGTTGTAGCTTATTGCTAAGAATATATCTGTCCTTAGATACCAGATTGGATAGCTAATTAAAGAAGAACTGCAATGTGATGTGAGTCACTAGATGGTCGAATCCATCCATTAATTCCCTTTCAAATGATCATTGAATGCAAGATAAGGAGTACTATGATCTAGATTCTATCAATCACGGAGATGTGGTTCAATATCCACCAAAAGTCGAAGAAGTGCTTCAAGTCTCGTGACTAAAGAATCTTTTTCCTATGACAAGATTACCATCAAATCTATGGAAAGTATATTATCTACAAAGTGGATGTCTTTTAACTAGTTAAGACCCATCAAGAAACTGGTCATGAATAGTCCTCATGACTCGACAAATTACATAGTGGAGCTTTAAAAAAAACTAGTACTATCAGATGATTTATTATATGCTTTGAACAAAGTCGTATGGCCAAGCCAGTAAAACTAAAGTTGCATTGATGTTTAGTTCAGTAAATTAATATGATTTATAGTGAAGTAATATTAATATGATATATATGTCATAAAATTTATGAATCAAGCATAAAAATATTCCACACCATAAAGAAAAGACACTGCCACCCGACCCAGAACCGGATCGGATGACGGGGAAGGTCATTCCTCCCCAACACAAAAAAAATAATCATTTTATTAATTATATGGTCTGCCTGCAAGTGCACCCGCGAAGGCAACACCATTTCAAATCCCTTAAATTATAATACAATTAGGCGTAAAATTGCCTGCCTAAGATAGAAAATTGTAAGCTTGTCGAGAAATCTGTCCATACTGATCAACCTCATATTGTGATTTGAAACATTCAGACACCTGCAATCTTGCGATATACACTTACAAATTTATAGATTTGTTATATAGCTTCGTATATAGCTCTATCAGCCGCACCTCTGGTATCCAAAATCTAAAAAAGCAAAGCGGTACTAGACCCGCAAAATTAACCAACAATGAAATGAGTGTACCCCACTGATGTAAATGGATTATCAAACGCTGAGCGCAATAGCGGAATAAAATATAGTAGTTGTGGATGTATAACTAACTGTAAAAAGATTCATCTATCTGCAGAAAGATTCACCTATTGATTAATTGAATCCATGGAAAGCTACGTGCGATTCCTCATTCGAATTACGTGGGAATTGAATGGTTAAATTGTTTGCAGATAGATGTGTTATCAACAGGATTTGTTCAAGATGAGATGTTGGTTCATGAATACAACATAAATGTAGTACTAACAGTATACCAACCAACGAAACACAAAAAAAAAAAAAAAAATCAGAGTGCAAGGTCAAGATCTTTTCGCTGCTTATATCGTGAAGACAACATGAGGGATCAATTCTGAGCCAACATCTCAAAATATGTGAAGGACATGATACGCTCATCTCAAAAACTGTGAAGGACATGATACTTACAAATAAATTTAGTTCGACGGAAAGAAAATCTGCTGATAAAAATCTATCACAGAGAATACAGTTGGAATTTCCAAGGAATTTTTAATAGGTAAATATAAAATGAAACGGGAATTTACAAGGAATTTTTAGTAGGTAACATAACCATTTAATTTCTAAGTTGTCGAGAAAAAGGCATTAATCTAAAATTTGTGACCATGGCATTCATCACAAAAATTCCAGATTTCGATGTCCAATGTAATGCATGAATTAAAATCTGGGTCAAATAAATTGAAAATTATTTTGATATGCATCTACCAAAATATGACACAATAATTTTCAATAGCCTCGAAATATCTACGTGGTCTCGCATATGACTGGTTTATGTTCCATTATAAGACGAGAGGATTCTTTGCATTGTGTGTTAGGAATTTTCAAAAAATTCTTAAAGATTGAGTAACACAATAAAAATATCAACTTACAAAGTGAAAACAAGTTCCCTGATTGTGAAATTGATTGTTTAAAACAAAAGTAGAAAATCATAAGGAAAATGAAGTGTAAGTGAAGAAAATTAAGGATCTTGAAAATGAGAAAGAAGATCTTCAATTGAAGTGCATACACTGGATGCAAATTGAAAGAGCAGGTTTACAAGACCAATGGTTTCATTAAAAGAACAGGTTAACAAGAGAAATAGTTTCATAAAACGACTACAAGAATTGGAGAAAAAAGTCTTTGACTTGTACCAATTCTGAAGATGTTACAATACTATGTGACCAAGACTCGCAACAGATGTCAAGAAAAATTTTGACAAACATACTGTCAAAGACACGGAAATTGCTCATTTAAGGAATCATAGTCAACCCTTGCTTGTGGAAGTACAAGAATTTCAGACGTTAGGATCGATCAATCCCAAAAATTGATAAGGAGACATCCCTTGATCCATTTGAATCAAGGAATTTATCTGAGGTTAAAGTCCAAACCTAGATGAGAAAACCTTCACAAAATCAATTAAAGTGGAAAAACTGAATATCTAATAAGAGTAATGAAGTTCTATTACACAGTGAGCACCCAAAAATTGGGATCAAGAAAATTTCGATGACAAAGTGACATATAAATATATACGATTGCAGTGGAAGATCTGTCTATCACAATTGATGAAATCATACCTTAGTGCGAATGTATTGACACACTAGTAAACACTGTATTTGAGAGTGGGATGTTACATGCTAGGAAGGAATGTTTAAAATCTCTAACTAGAAATCGAAATTCCACAAAATACCATTGTACTTGACTGTAGCAACATAATCTTTACCAACCAGACAACAAGCAAATTATTTATTATATGCTTTGATACCAGATCGCAGAGAGTGATAACATATAACAAAAACTAAGTTGAATTGTACGTAGATGTATTGCATAATTTTGGCAAGGACGAAAATTTATTTCATATGGCATGTCACCTATTTCAGAACCTTTTTTTTTCAGAGCTTAGAGGACCCTGATATAATTTTACCCATGTCCAGAAATAAGGAATATGGAAAGACAGGAAATCTTTAAAACAGATTTTGGAAATTCAAGGTGTTGGGATCAAAATTCGAAAATTAAATTGAATGAGATGCCGTCATAAAAAAAAAAACAACCATTCAAGGCCCACTTTATGCTTGATTCCGGTGGGAGATTTTTTATTAATAGAAAGTCCCTGCAGTAACTAGTGTGCAAAAAAATATGGGATAATTACATGATTTGCACTATTATTAATTTCAGTTTCTCTCTTATTTAACTCATTGAATCTTAATAAATTATTTGGTTGTTGCATGTAACGTCCAAGAAAAGATCACACAACCATATCACTTGCCTTCCAACAACCAAACCCTGAACGTGTTGCCATATAAAGCTACATAAAAACAACCACGTAGCATTGGTAGGATAATACTCAACGTCGCAAGATGCCAAAGCTATGATGGCAAACAGGAAATCCGGCGTTCAAACCACCAAATCCTACTTTGAAATTTTCACAAGAAGTTGCTGCAATCTACACCGAGATGCGAGGATCTCGCATGGAAATGGCTCAACAGAGAAAAAATAGAAATTACTATTTTGAACCGCAAAGCTGAATGGAATCCAATTAGAAGGAAATGCTCACAACTTGCATGTTGTTGTTTGGCTGCATCCAAAATGATTATTGTCCAACAGAAATTCAAGATCGCACGGAGAAAGAAAGACCCAAGATGAACAAGTACCCCATGGTAGAGTTGAAACAAAATTTGGTGCAGGAACCTGGATGTGCCTAAATTCTGGAGAGATTGTAAATATCAGTGGTTCATCCCATGATATAAGGGGAGAATTTCCCAAAATATCCATTGAGATCCTAAGCCGGTCACGTTAAATTAAGTTGTATTAAATGCATGCATATAAGAACATTTTGATTTTTCACAGTAGCTAGCTTTATTAATTTGAAGAAAATTAGCATAGGCTACAGAGAGGGTTGTAATAAAAGCGAATTTCAGCTCCACAATCCAAATGACGTGAAATGCATACATATTACAAACTGTCAACAGCGGTCGGCTCTGATTTTATGAGAATATTAGAACGTCAGTTAGCAGAAATAAATTTCGACAAAAATGCATGGAAGCTTTGGACAAGCGGCTACTTCTATTTTCAGAGAACAGTAACCGATTCCTAAAATAAACTTGACTTCAACAAAATGCAGCAGAATAAATAAATTTCTCATAAATATAGAAACGCTCGGTACTACATTTGACGAAACCAAGCTCGATCCACAGAGATATTATGGAAAACAATTCCAGCGTAAAAGATAACAGAATATAGGATTATCGCAGAGATATGGGGATCCAGTCCAATAGTGGTAACATTATACTAAAATGCACTGGAAACTTAGACACTAGGGTTTGTGCTTACCTTTGCATGTGATGACCTGACCTTGTGCCCACATCGCCGAGGGCTTTATACACAGAAACAGAGATCAAATGAATGGATACAGCTGACCCGCGTATATTACAGATTTTTCTATATGTGTGTTAAAACTTTTGTTTCTTGATACCTTCCATTCCAGCTTATTATCTTATTAAAAATATCATCAATTATCTAACCGTTATAAATTCTGGATAAATTACAGTTATATAGTGATTTTTGGTTTCTTCCAATGTCTCATTTTTATTTTTTTATTTTTTTATTTTTTTTTACCTATAACTCAGGGATCTCGATCTAACTCAGGGATCTCGATCTACCCGCACACGCTTTGACCGGAACCAAAAACATTGACAAACCAAAAGCATTGACAAACAATTATTGTGAAAGTAATATCACAGATGAACAAAAATTTGACGGAGAAGGATCTCCTCTGAGATCGTTCCCTGCTCACGACTTTCACGCTATTTGCTTACTGTCCCTGTAAATGGTAAAAATTGTTCAAAACATGCAGCTAGAGGGTAAATTTTCGACAGTTATGTTTCTCAACAGGATCCACTTAACCCAAAACTGAAACCTAGTTCAAAAAACAGATCCAATCCAAAATACAAAAGATTAAATTAAAATCCATTACGAAACCAAGATTCGACTTTTGGTGACATATATTGTTAGGGAGAGTAGGCTTATTTGTCGTGTTTCAGCGCATGCAAAGGTGGGATTAATGGTCGCAATAGACAGAAAACAAGGCTTACATGGTGCCGAAACTGCGATCATCAGGGAATTATAAGACAAGCTTTTACATACCATTATATGTGGGAGCATTACATACTATTCAATGGAGGGAGGCCAGCGGATGATACCTGTAACTTAAAAAAAAACAAGTCAAGTTAAAAATTCCAACAAAGTAAATTTCTGCATGCGCATAGGCCCTAAGGGTTTAACCTGCTCTGATACCATATGTAACAGCACAAGTAAAACTAAAATTAATGTCAAAAAGGAAAACAAATTCCTTTCATGAAATTATACCTGTACTTTCCGGCTGCGAAGTGACCACAAGATTTTGGGGACGACTCTCCTCCCAACCGTAGGCTCAATTGTGTAGGATTCTGCTACAACTGGCCACCCCCGAGCCCTCAATCAACGACTAGTGCCAGTATTCCTAAGTCTTAGTATGCCATTCTCCCAAGAGAATGAAAGATAGAACCTCGGAATGATGGAACCCCCTCCCATCCTCCTCATCATTCATTAAATAGAACAAAACATTGGAAGGGGAACCACATGCACACCCTCCATGTGTCGCATGCTACTTTTTCTGTACTTTCCTTTTATTATTTTTTTAGCTTTCTTGTTTTTCTTTCCTTCTTTTTGATAATTTCCCTCTTTTATTAGAGCTTTAATATGGTTACTACCATTTTTTATTTTTATTACTTATTTCTTTTAATATCATTTTTTATTTGTTATTTTGGTTATTACTATTTTTATTTACTTATTTCTTTAATATCATTATCACTTTTTTATTTATTATTTTTTATTATGATTTATTTATTATTATTCATTATTTTTATTATTACTTATTATTTTTGTATTATTTTATTAGTTATATTAATTTATTAATATTTATTAAGTGGTTTATATTATTTTTATTATTATTTTTTTATTATTAATTATTATTTTTGTATTATTTTTATTAGTTCTTACTATTTATTATTTATTATTAAGTGAGGGATGTTACAGTACCCCACAAACACCCCCAACTCTATTTTTGGCTCAAGCTTCTTTCGTGCATCTTTGGTCACATGGCAATAAACCAAAGACCCAAAAATCCTGAAGTGGCCAACATCTGGCCTCTTACAGGAATAAGATTCCTCTGGTATTTTACTCTTAAGTATTTGATGTGGGCTACGATTCTGAACATAAGCCATTTTGTTGCATGCCTCAACCCACAATTGTAGTGGTAGGCCCTGATCATGAAACATCACCCTTGCTGCCCCTACTATGTTCATGTTCTTCCTCTCAACCCCATTCTATTGAGGGTTATGAGGTGTTTTCAACTCTCATTTAATCCCTTCCACTGCACAGAAGTTATTAAACTCATTGGAGATGTATGCTCCACTGTTATCACTCTATAGATCTTTAACCTTCTTGCCTGACTCTTTCTCGACCAATGCTTTTAGTTCAGAAAGCTTTGTGAATGTCTGATCCTTTCTCTACATGAATAATATCCAACATTTACGAGAATAGCCATCTACAAATATAACATAATACCTGTGTTTTGTGGTGGATACTGTCGAGAATGGTCCCCACACATCTGAATGGACTCTCTCCAAAATATACTCTGCTCAACTGGCTCTATCTCCAAAGGAATACTTGGTGTATTTTCCCAAAGTACAACCCTTTCATGTATCAACTTTGTCAAGCGTACCTTTGGGAAGAATGGTAGAGATTTGCTACAACATCTTCAAAGCCCCATGATGCAAGTTTCCCAATCGCGTGTGTCACAACTCGTCGACATCTCGGCTCAACACCTTTTCCGCTTTTGAACTCAAAGCAACATTATCATCTACCTCTATCTTATAGAGATTCTAAACTCAAATCCATATCTTCTTTACTTGACCCATGGCTATGTGTTGAAGGAACACCTTTCCTTTTGAAAATATCACATCATAGCCTCTATCCTCAAGCATGGTAATGGATACCAAGTTTTTCATCAGTCTGGGTACATGCCTACCATTCTTCAAGGTGAGTGGAGCTACATGCTCCCTCTAAAAAGTAATATTTCTCACACCAGTAACACTATACTTACCATCATCACCCATCTCGATATGCATCTTGAGATATTTCTCCTCCATTTCACTGAATAACTCTTTGTCGCCAGTCAAGTGGAAAGAAGCTCCACTGTCTAAGTACCATGCACTTCCCATCACTGAAGACACCATGCATGCAATGAGGGAAAAGTCCAATTAGAATTGGGAGGCCAAAGCCTCACTCACCACTCCTCTTGAGGACTTCTCCTTGGACTTCTTCAATGGACAATTTGTAGCAAAGCAACCCATCTTGTGATAATGAAAGAATTTAACTTTCGTCATGTCCTTCTTCTTACCTCCATGATAAGAGTCTGATTTGGAACAAGAAATTTTACCTTTCCCCTTCTTTGCCTTAATCGCTAAGGCAGAATTATGTTCATCATTAGTCTTTAATGAAGGGCCATCCCTAGTGTTCCTCCTAATCTCATCCTGCATCAAATTCAACCATAGTCATTCCCAATCTCGTGGCTTCTCTAGACCATTGACAGAGTCCTGATAACTATTCCAACTCTTTGGGAGTCTAAGAAGAGAAAGGATCACCATATTATCCTCGAAAACTCTAATTCCAACACTTCCAAGTTCATCCTAACATTCAGTGAACTTGGTCTAGTTCTTTGGAATCGTCTTGCCTTTGTCCATCTTGATTTTATGAAGTTTATCCTTCGGTGCCAACTTCCTTTGATCATTTTTATTATGATACAAGTTCATTAATGTTTTCCACATAGCATGTCGAGTTTCCTTGTCATGTAGACTTGAGACAATGTGGTCTTAAACTCCCTCAAGGATTATCTACCTTTCCTTTGCCACACTCTTCTTCTATTCTGCCAAGTTCCATGCATCCGTAGCTATTGGCTTGGGGACTTCTTGATCAATGAATTTCTTTAAACCATTATCTTCTAGCACAACCTCCATCCAGTCCCTCCAGGCTATAAAATTCGAGTTTCCTTCCAAGGCAAGCCTCAACCCATGGAACGCCATCTAGCGATCCTGAAGTATGTATGCAAATTCGACTTTCACCTGTAACCCAGAAACTCAAAACTTCGAAATTTCCTCTAGGGATCTGATTTTAAATTAGTGATATCTCCCTCATCCGAACTCCAATTCAGTCAATTTTTCTTTTTGAATTTGGGTATATTTTCCCAAGGAATCCAAATATGCAATTTGTTTTTGAAAATTTTGCACATAAATTCTCTACAAACTCTTGGCCCCTAAAATAATCTTGCTCTGATAACATGTAGAAAAACATGTAGATTCACAAGCTCATGTAATCTACTAAAACAAGAGACAAGAATCTACTTCTACTCTTTACGGTGGAAGCCCATAAACATCAAGCAAACAACAATCAATAGAGGAAGAGAATCAAAGGCAGATAACACAATAAATATCCAGGGAAAGCCACAACTCAAAACCCCAGTATCTGTTTTGTATTAATCTGGAAAATCAAGATGAAATTACAATGCTTGTTCTTCTAGAACAATCCCAGCACTTAGCAAATTCAATCTCCAACTCATAAGCAAGCTCAAACTCATATATTAGCCTCTTCACAAGGTCTCCAAGTCTTTATTCCAATGTGTAATTCCTATGAAGGATAATTTGTATTTAAAGGGAAATAAAGCCTCTAAAAATAGTGCAATCCCTCAAGGATCAGTTCTTGATTGCATGCCCTGTCAGTGCAACTCAGAAAAATCTAAAACAATTAGTAATTGTCCATGCTCTCCAGTCTCAACTAGGTCTTTCTCAAAATCGACATGCAGGAGTTTCTGATGGTGGAATCTTCAGTTAACTATAGTAGCACTAATTAGGTCACTAGTGTCCCAATTGATTGTTTACTCACTATTAGTTCCTGGAACTAATTGGAACTAATTTAATTGAACTTAACTCAATAATTTGAGTTAACTAATTAAAACTCATTCATAACTCATCCTGAACTCCTATAAGTTAGGGAGAACACATACATGTCTTCCAAAAGACTTCCAATTAGAATTTCTTAAATAAATTAAGTTAATTAAACTTAATTAATTATTTTCAAATTGCTATGAGAAAAGAATTCTATTTTAATTCACAGTTTAATTCAAGGAAAAATTAAACTGGAATTTCTTGTTTCCATTTCTCAACAAGGAGACCTCTTGGTTTATGGATTTCCAGCACCATCAACACAACCCTAGTTTGACCATTAAAGGAATTTCGCATCTCCCTCATACTAGGCTATAAAATGTTCCTTTGGGAACAATGATTCAATATGGACTACATATACCCTTTTTGGGATTCTTTTGGTTCCCAAAAGATTTTACTAAATGAAATGAGGAAATTTTTCCTATCCCTTCTCCCTAGAGTACCATTTAGCCTTTCTTAGGAGTTGTCTTTCAACCTAATCTACCAAAGGTTGTGTTGCTCTTGTTTTCTAGTTCTAGACCTTTTCTGTAAAATTGTATCCTCAATCAAATCTACCTAAGAATTTGGTACTAAATCCTCTATGCAAGGTAGGGCCTTCTCCTATTCTTGATGCAACATGGAAGGCTCATAGAATTTGAGATTTTCCACATTCACCACTTAGTAAATGTACATGCATAGTGGTATAGATGTACCTTAAGATAAGTTTCAATTTATTGCTTAATAAATGCTAATAATTAAAATTTATTACCTTTTTTATGATGCTTTGATTTGACATCATGGAAGTATGAGAAATACTATAAATACGAATTGTAAACTTTTTATCTCCAACATTAACTTGTCTTGTATTATGATTAAGGTAATCACATTTGTCCTCCTCCAATTCTATAACTTCTTGGGTCATAACATTTATGGATGATCTCTATTCTAAGAACATGTTAATCTCAATGAGTTCTCTATGATGATATTATTTTTATTTTTATTTTCATAGAGAAACTATTGATATATCAGTGTTTCTAATCTTGAAGTTGCAAGGTTAAATTGTTGATTCTTTATAAAAAAAAAAAAAATTTGCTACTAGAAAGTGTTGATATATCGAAGTTAGTAACATAAATATATCAAAAACTTGGCATTAAATCATTGTTTCCAATACAATGTTATTATCCAAAATCGAGATAATGGAAAAGGGGCAATTTCAACATTTTTATGTCTATCCAATATTTGTTTAACATGGTAGATGTAACCCAAATGTTGTAGTGGGTGAAATGGATTACGTAACCTATAGAATATACAACAAAACAACCAAAAAATTCCACCAACACATGACTCTTAAAACTCATGTGTTGGGGGCATGAAAAAATCTATAATAGCCCTTGGTTGGTTTTCTATGTAAATAAAATAATACCAATATCATGGGACATGTATTCCAAGCTTAATGTTGGGAAAAAAACTTTAGTGGGAATCACTTGTGATTAATTAATGGCTATGGAAATTGACCAAGGAATTGGCAAAGGCAAAGAGGCAATAATTGGCATTTGTTTATGAAAATCAAGGAAAATAGAAGAAAAGGAAGGTGAAGAGATATAGATTTGCATGCTAAGGAAGTAGAGAAAAATTGGAGGAAAATGAAGAAAATAGAGGTCTCAATGATAAAAAGGCTTATGAGGATCACACCACAACTTTTTTCAGTTTAGTTTTGTCTCTCTCATTCATACTCTCATTCTCTCATACTCTTGCACACTTAGAGCATTCTTGGAGGATTTTTGGAGCACTTGGTCATTCACTTGGATTTGGAGAAAGAAGGCAAAGGAAAGTAGGAAAGAGAAAGGGAATTGTGGGATCAACAACTACAACTAAATTTCTTTCCAAGTAACAGGTTGGATGTGTGATTTCCTTACTGATTTATGGATGCATGATATATGCACATGATTCTTTGGTTATGTGTTGTCATTGACATAAAGATTTTCCTGGATTGACAGTGGTTTCAGCCTTGCCTTGCCATTTCCTGGATAACCATGGTGTTGTGGGTTTTTCCACTTGTATTTTTCTAATTGGTGCTCAGGTTCCTTATGGTTGTGGGTTGGAACAAATTCTCCAGAACAACTTGGGTTGAGTTAATAGTTCTTGGAGCCATAGGTTGGGACAAATTCTCTAAAGCCCTTGGTGGGTTGAGTTACTAGTCCCTGGAGCTGCGGTTGGAACAGGCGCTTTGGGAACCTCAAAGGCTATGGGTTGAGTTACTAGTTCCTGGAGCCTAGACAACTTGGGTAGAGAAAAATCATGTTGATGTTAGTGATTTCTGGACCGTAGAGGTGGAATTACTATGGTTGACGGTTGGCATGGTTTTGCATCTAGAATCTTTGGTTGGTTTTGTCTTACTTCATTCCATGAGATCTCACATTCATGCTTATAATATGACGGGGGGTGATTGAATGAAAGATAGATTGGTTCTGTTAGCCTCCTGCTCATAGCAGGTATTCACCTTTCGTGATCGACATATGTACAGGCCAAATATGTCATGCTTTGCTTACAGCAATGTTCCATATTTGAATCCTCTGACAGTGAAACATTTTTTGATATATGCATGGTTCATTTTACTCTGGTTGAGAATGGCATCTGGCTGAAGACTAAGAGAAGTATCAAGTTCAGAATCCTTTTCATGATGCATTGAAATGAAGGCTCAACTCTGTCATATGGCACAGTCATACCAAGAGCTAGCAAAATCTGAGAAGGCTGTGAAATGCTTACAAAGAGCTTTGTCCATTGATAGGAGGTTTGTAAATGCATATCGTTTGCTTGGTTT